>JAIUZE010075324.1:8036-21611 GCA_022085475.1 Heliosperma pusillum
AGTTGGCTAAGACTTCTTAACCCATTAGCGATTTAATATTTTGAATTTAGGAGTTTGAATGATGCCTTGAGTTGTAAAATGCTTTTGAGACTAAGTGACTTCTTGTGGATTCTAGTTTATGTGTTAGAGTATAGGCTTGGTGGAAAAGGATTTGGCTATAGTTCTTGGATTTAAATATATAATCTTATCTTATGGTATCGGAGACTCGTTTGAAATAGTAAGGTTTCGTTGTAAGTTGAACCATATTACTTGAGGATTATAGATATGAGCTAGGTTCGATGATGTAAGCTATGATGGAAATACCTTGGGACGTTAATGATGATGTTTGACTTGAGGTTGTACTTTGTTAATAATGAACTCGTGGGCTATATGATGTTGATAATGACGTTTTGTTCGGTGTTCTACCTTGTGGGCCGTAGGAGTTGAAAAGAGATTAGTATGGAGAATTCCTTATTGGTTCTCCGGTTTTTGAAACCTTTCGGAATGTGTCAAATTATGGAGTTGAGAGAATGTTATTATGCTTGAGTTGCAATTCCGCATTTGGGATTCCGGGTGATATGAAAGGATGGATGAATTGGTTGTAATCGATTTGTTAAATCTAGGTGTACCTTACTCCGATGATTTGTGGTACGAGGGTCCCTTGTAAGAGACCTTTGTTATTGAGATGATTTGCTTTGCTATCGCCCTGAGTTTGAAAAGGGAATTTTGAGGATTAAACCTTAAACCTTTTTCTCGTGCCATTATCCTTTTCCATTTCCTTTCATGCAAGTTCCTACTAAGCCCGGTTCCTAGGAAATTGTTTTCTCTTATCTTTCCCTTAGCTTGGCTATCTTCATAGCTATATCTATCCAATATCTCGCTTTTGGCTCCCTGCCTCTAGCGTTCCTCTAATTTTCGTCCGATTTTATCGCGTTCGTGTTTCCCTCGAAATCTCCTATCGTTTTCAATGTCATGGTGTCATTGTCTTTCTTCTGGTGAGATGTTTAGGTTGTTAGTTACCTTCGTGTTGATTTTGACCATAAATAGAATTGGATTTAAACCTTAGGATGAATCTGTTGGCGGTATTGTACTCTCTTGATGGCTTCATTTTTTGAGCTTGCTATTGTAGTGCTACTTTGGGAATCGAGTTGAGCGTGATGATAGTTCGTTGTTGATGGGTATTATAACGGTTGCTTAAGATATCATTTGGAAATTTTATGTCTTTAATTGGTGGATTCTAAAAGAGACTTTGCTTTAGGGTAATTGAGCCGGTACCCAAAGTTTGAGAAGTATTGTCGTATATGAAAATCGATTCATTTTGAGTTTTAGATGAATTAGATGATTTGAATGGTTTTCTGATTGCCAAGTGATTGATCAATTATGGTTTGGAATTACTAATTCTCTTTTATTCTTAAGGAATCATAGTTTGAGATTGAGAAATGTTCGTTGCAAGCTTTGGATAGTGAGTGCTCAGTTGTTATGGATTATAGAGTTAGAATGGTGAACCCCTTTATCTTAAGGATTAGAGTATCAGTAGAGTTAGAACTATCGAGTTCTTGTAGATCTTCGTGCCGACTTCATCGTGATCTTCTTATCCCTAAGAGTTCGATTTGTTTTGTTTTTGCGTGTTTTGTATATATTTTATTATTGTGATTTGTGAACTTGATGTTCGAGTCGCTCTATGTATGTGTTGTTATTTGATTTCATCTTTGATAAAACCTTCAAATTTCCATATTATATTTCTAAATTAACGTTTCAAAGAAGTCTAAAGATGGTTTGTGTACCCTCTTTTTGGAGAAAATGGATTTCTTTTACTTTTATATTTGGATTTTGTGTTTGGTTGGATGTTTGCACTTGTTGTTGGAGACGTCTGATAACTAGTCCTGCACTTACTAACGTTTGTTTGATTTTCGATTTCACTATTTCGACTTTAATTTGATTTGGATAATTTGAGTACTCGTTCGCGACGGGCACTCTTGAGATCCGTAAGTAAGTTTCGCACTTATGAAAGATTTCCTTAAACTGTTTTCGAGAGGAACCTCGCTTCATAAATATTTTCCCCTTATAAAAGTTTTCCTATTAATTTTGAAAACCGATTCTTATCCTTGATACTTTTGTGTTCTACTCTCAAGTTTCGAGGACGAAACTTTTTAAAAGGAGGGGTGATTGTAACACCCGTAAATGTACCCTATTTTTATAGTGAAAATATTTTACGGATACTTTTCAGTGAAATTTAGTTTTAATCATAAATTTAATTTTCCGAGTCGAATTTAGAATTTCCGAGTACGTATTTGGAATTTCCGCGAGATTTCATGTGAATCCCGTCTTAAGCCGTCTTTGACTTTTTCTTGACTTTTGAGCCGTCTTTGACTTTCGTTGACTTTTTCCTTCATATACTCCCTCAAACCCTAACTCCTTCTTTCATTTCCACTTACTCTTTCTTCCTCATCAAACCACCAAAACCTAAACTCCATTTTTATCAAGCTTAGATTCGTCGCTACGCCTTCATTTCTCGCTCAAATTCACGTAAGTTCGTCTTATTCTTCCCCTCTTATCTTCCTCTATCCGTATTGGTAATAAAATTACCGTCTTTCTCGCTTTTTAAATTATCCGTCTTTCTCAAGGTGAATGATATTCATCTTTTATTATCTAATTGTATGTAGGTGGAGACTAGGAAGGTTTAGAAATCGTTTAAAGACGCAAAAAGGTAACGGTGAAGGGTTACTCGATATCATTTACGTGTTTTATGTGATTTCTAGGATAGAAACCGTATTTAGATTATGGTTAGTAAACTTATGACTTGTATTATTGTTGATGGATGTTGTTTGTTGAGTATTCATATGTGAATTGATGAATTAGAATGATAATCAATAATTGATGAATGTTGAACATGGTTGAAACAAGGCATTTTCGAGTACATTGGACCCCAGCCGGTCAGACCACCGGCTGGGGCACCTGCTGTATATTTTGGCATTTTTACGTGATTTTGGAAAATGACTTGGGTCTCAGCCGGTCGACCGGCAGCCGGTCAGACCACCGGCTGAGACACCTCTTTTCTTCCTTGTTTTTCAAATGACCCTTTGGTCCCAGCCGGTCGACCGGCAGCCGGTCGACCTGACTGGCTGGGACACACTGATGTTTGAAGTTGATTTTTGTATGAGGCATTGGCCTGAGCCGGTGGACCGGCAGCCGGTCAGCCTGACCGGCTGGCACCTGCTGGATGTTGTTTGTGATTGTTGTTTACGGTTTTCATTTATAATAATTCCGATCGTTCATTTATCGTATAATTTTACGTAGCGACTTATAATATTATTATTTTGGATGTATGACATTTCACTCGCTTGTATCACATGTTTTGTGACGGTTTTTGGTATGTTCCACTTTGAGTCGGTTTTTACAAATGTTACGGTTTGAGCACTATTTTGTCTTGTGCTTTGTACTCTCATTCCCTTGGCTACCTTCCCGTTCGTAAGGCTGGATTGTCGGAACGGAGAGGTATCCTACTGCTTAAATACATGTGTTAGTGGGCATACGAAGATGTTGTTGGGAGTAGAACGCATTGCGTTGATCGACCCGGCCGTCAAATGTTGTGTACTTGCGAGGTGGTGTTATTTGCATGTAGCGTACCGCTTGTTATGAGGCTTCTGCTCTTTTCCGCCTCTTTCGTGAATTGATCTACCGAATTTGGGGTACTCGGCGTCTTGTAAGACCGAGTCTTGGATGCGAAACGTCATCGCATTCGGAACGGAAAATGGTTATTCCGAGAGTCTGGCCAGAGTTAGACTAGGACCGGATTTATATCGTCGTGCTACCAGGAGGAAATTAGTCTACATATACGAAATGGATTGAATCGTGTATGATTTCAGGGAAATGCTTATCCCGTGGATGCCTGTTAATCATACTTGCCATGTACACGGTGCTAGTGCATTTCATTTAGTGTGAGAGATGTCGTCTTGTGTCGTCGTTCTTGAATGCGTGATTTCATGATATTATTCATGGTCATTGCATGATTGGGCACCGTCTATGTATTGGGTTGTTTGAATGGATGATAACATGATGCATTTATTCATGGTCATTGCATGACTTGGCATGGTTGTTTGTCGATTCTCAATCTTATCAAACTTATACCGCTAACGGTGAGATGCAAGCCCTAGTGAGCGTATTCGGTTGCCTAAGAGTGTCATTCCCGAATCTTGAATAACATGATGGTTCCTCAATTTGATTTCCATATGATCTTATCATTATATTTTGGATTGCCTATCTATTCTTATCGTAATCTCACATGTATATCTATATGCATGATTTTACTTTTGTATTTCCTTATATGTACGTTTAATGTGATATGGCTGGGAGAACCCGGAGTTACTCCCCACTGATTGTGGCGTTCATGTTTTTTCATGAATGAACAGGTTGCTTGCATGGATGGCTTTTTGCTTTGACTATTTTGGGTTCGGGTGTGAGCTAGCGGGCGTTGTCCCTGGAAGTTTCACCTCTAGACGATTTTAGCTAGTTTTGCTAAACACTTGTTCTTTGTTAACATTTTAAGAGACCCCGTCTCTTTGTTGTATTTGGTACTTAGTTTGTAGTATTTTGACACTCCTCGTTTTATCTATCTTGCATGTATAAAAGTTTTTAAAATACTGTATTTCCGCATATTATTTCACATGCTTGTATGTTTTATATTTCCGCATTCGCGAGGATTGTCACAACATAAGTAACAATCCTGCAGTTGAGAGATACCAAACTTGTGAAGTCTATCCAAAGTCAGTAATCGTTCCTTCATAATCAGACATATAAAGAAAATGTGATTAGGAATGTTATATCAATTCCACACCTCAGTATACCATAGGACACTAACATCATTAGATGAATCAGTAAGCCATACATAACCCCTAGAAATAGTGTAATTCACATCACAACCCAGCCATTGACCATTAGTAAAAACCATCTTAAACTTATTCTTAATCTCACAAATTTTCTTCCAAGACCAGGAGCTACTAGGAGAGGGTTCATACTCAAGCAAGGGCCTTCCTTTAAGATAAATGTTATCCTCCCATTTGATCCATAAGTGATCCTTCTTGGTAACAATCCACCACACCAGCTTACCTATAGCTGCCATATTCCAGACAGTATTGTCCAGCAAACACATGCCCCCATTCTTCTTCCCTTTACATAAAACAGCCCAGGACACCAAAGGAGCAATAATGGTGGACAATAACTCCCACAAGCATCACAAACATTTGGGACCAATAATGGTGGACAATGGATAAAACCTATTTAACAAGGATAAGTCTACCAGTATAAGAGATTTTCCTACTATTTCATCCCCTTATTTTAGCAATCATTCTTTCAACCAAAATATGACAATCTGCTTTGCAAAGTCTCTTATGAGAGATATTCACACCAAGGTATTTAAAAAGTAACCTACCTTTTTTAAAACCAGTGAAATTCATAATATAATCAACAGTGTCAGCATTACTACCATTAAAAACCACATCAAATTTTTCAGAGCTAATATGGAGGCCTGAAGCAGCAGAAAAGCAGGAGAAAGCTTTCTGTGAAATAGCAATGGACCTGATATCACCTTTCCAGAAGACTAGTACATCATCAACAAACATAAGGTGAGACAACTTGATTCTGTTACACAGAGGGTGATATTTAAAGCTAGGAAGAGCACATGCCACATCTAGGAGTCGACTAAGGTACTCCATACAAATACTGAACAAAATAGGGGAAACAGGGTCACCTTGCCTTAACCCTCTCTTCCCATGTAAGAAACCATTAGGTTGGCCATTAATAACAATAGAGTAAGAGGGGGAGGTAACACAAGCCATGATAAGACCAATCAACTGAGGAGGAAAATTCAGCCCCATCAACATCTTACCAATAAAGTCCCATTCTATAGAATCATAGGCTTTCCTAAGATCAATTTTCATCAGGCACCTAGGGGAAGCACTCTTCTTGTTATACACCCTAACAAGATCCCGACTGATTAGGATATTACCCATTATACTCCTTCCTTTAATGAAAGGAGTTTGAGAAGGATTAATAATACTGTTTAGACCAATAGAAACTCTCTCACACAGGATTTTTGAGATAAGTTTATAAAGAATATTACAGCAAGCTATTGGCCTAAATTGGGTAACATTTACAGGATTATCCACCTTAGGGATCAAGACCAAAATAGTAGAGTTAATTTGCCTTAGGAGCTTACTAGAATGAAAGAAGTCTTGAACAGCCATAATAATATCATCCTTAACAACATCGCACCCTACTTTACAAAAACAGCTCGAATACCCATCAGGCCCAGGGCTTTTATCATCGGGAATAGAGAATAACATCCTTTTAATATCATCACCAGAAGGGATAGCACACATACTACCCCAATCAGCCTCATCAATTCTATCACCTTGAGCAACAACATTAGGAAAAAAACTAGAAGTGCCATTAGAAGTACCTAACAGCTCCTTATAGAAATCAACAAAAGCCTTAATGATCTGATCAGGTTCTTTACACACCTCTCCAGTAGATGATTCAATAATCAGATGCTTATTCCTTACCTGCCATTGTCTAATATCTTGATGGACCAAGGAAGAATGACAATCCCCATCCTTAGCCCACAAGCACTTAGCTTTTTGCCTTAAAAAATCATCACGAGCAGCATCCAGGAGAAGGAAACTAGTTCTAGCCTGATGCACAAAATCCATTAACATAGTATTCCTAGGATCACCTTGCAAATTCAACTGACATTCTTGAAGAACCTTGAAAGCGATATCTGCATTTCTTTCAATATCATAAAAAAGATTCTTGTTGAGAAGCTTAAAATTATACTTAAGACTTTTAAGCTTGTTCACCACTCTAAACATGGGAGAGCCATAGACAAATTGCTGCCACCTATTCTTAAGGATACTCATAAACTCCTCAGTCTTAGTCCACATATTGAAGAATTTCAAGGGGCGGATAGAGGAAGACATGATGTTACCACACTCAACAATGCAAGGGCAATGGTCAATATATCTTTCAGGGAAGAAATGAGCATAATAATCAGGCCACCTCTTGAACCAACTATCATTAGTAAACACTCTATTAATACGACTAAACACCCTTGTGTCATTTTTCTGCTTGTTGTCCCAGGTGAAGAAAGCTCCTGAAGATTTCATTTCATGAAGATCGCACAAATTGACAGCATTCTGAAAAGGAGCCATCTCACTATCCTTCACACTTTGTCCAATCCTTTAATTAGGGTATCACACATTATTGAAATCCCCCAGCACATGTGACAACCCTCGCGAATGCGGAAAATAAAAACATACAAGCATGTGAAGTAATTAGCGGAAATACGGTATTTTAAAAACTTTTATACATGCATGTAGAAGTGTACGAGGAGTGTCAAATATTACAAACTAAAGTACGAAATACAACAAAGAGACGGAGTCTCTCAAAATGTTATAAATGTCAAAGTAATTAGCAACTAGCTAAAATATCGTCTAGAGGTGAAACTTCCAGGGACAACGCCCGCTAGCTCACACCCGAACCCAAAATAGCATAAGCAAAATGCCATCCAAATCAAGCAACCTGTTCATCCATGAAAAACATGAACGCCACAGTCAGTGGGGAGTAACTCCGGGTTCTCCCAGCCATATCACATTAAACGTACATAAAAGGAAATACAAAAGTAGAAGCATGCGTATATGGATATACATGTGAAATACAATAAGGATAGATAGGCAATTCGATATTTAATGAATAGAGCATATGGAATACAAATCCGAATCCATCATGTTATACAAAGACTCGGGGAAGACACTCTTAGGCAACCGAATACGCTCACTAGGGCTTACATCTCACCGTTAGCGGTATAAGTTTGATAAGATTGAGAGTCGACAAACAAACCATGCCAAGTCAATGGTATGACCATGAATAATCAATCATGTAATCACCCATCCAAACACAACGACACAAAGACAATCTATCACGGTAAAATGAACGCACTAGCACCGTTGTGAAATGCAAAGTATGATTTAAAAGGCATCCACGAGATAAAAATTTCCCTGAACGCATACACGATCCACATTTCGGCTATTGTGGACAGTAATTTTCTTATGTAGGACGACGATATAAATATCCGGTCTTAGTCTAAATCTTGGCAAGATCCCGACAATCAACATTTTCCGGTTCGACATGCGATAACGTTTAGCATCCAGCACTCGGTCTATCATAGCGCGAGTAGTACCCCAAATTCGGTAGATACAATTCACGAAAGAGGCGGAAAAGAGCTCAAGCCTCATAACAAGCGGTACGCTACATGCAAATAACACCACCTCGCAAGTACACAACATTTGACGGCCGGGGCGATCAACGCAATGCGTTCGCCTCCCAACAACGTCGTCGTATGCCCACTAACACATAAAATTAAGCAGTAGGATACCTCCCCGTTCCGACATTCCATCCTTACGAACGTGGAGGTAGCCAAGGGAATGAGAGTACAAAGCACATAACAAAATAGTGCTCAAACCGTAACATTTGTAAAAACCGACTCAAAGTGGGACATACCAAAAACCGTCACAAAGCATGATAATAGGGCATTATATAAATGTAACTATGATAAACATGAATCAATACATGATACATAAGCATTAGACTAAGTTTAAGAAGCATAATAAATAGGAAAAGATAGATCTTATCTCAAAACAACGAGTTTGGAAACTAACTAAAACAAGGGTCCACTTCAAACGGTCATAATGAGAGTTCTATATATGCAAATGCGGAAATTACAAATGGAGGTGATAGCTTATCCTCTTACGGTTCCAACGGTAGGTCACAAGCCCAAAACAAGCAAGTAACGAAGGAGATATGATCATTTTACGAAAAATGGGTTGGTGCAGTGAGTTCCCAGCCTACCAATGGGGCCGGCGGCCGGGCACCAGGCTGGGACAACATCAACCCGAGAACAACTATACTTAATTATCCATTTTCAATTATCAAAAATAACTACTATCAACTACCAATAATCGATAACCATCATCAACAATCATCAACTAACAACAATCATCAACAATAACACAATGCCTAAGCTTACTAATCATATTCTAAATACGATTTCTAACATAGAAAACACGTAAAACACGTAAATGATATCGAGTAACCCTTCACCGTTACCTTTATGCGTCTTCAATCGATTTCTAACCCTTCCCAGTCTCCACCTACAATTAGATAATAAAAGATGAATATAATTCACCTTTGAGAAAGACGGATAAATTGAAAAGCGAGAAAGACGGTAATTTTATTACCAAAACGGATAGAGGAGGATGAGGGAAGAATAAGACGAACTTACAAGAATTTGAGCGAGAATTGAGCGAGTTATGACGATTCTAAGCTTGGAAAGATTATGGAAGTTATAATTTGGGGTTTTCTTAGGAAGGAAGAAGGAGTTGAGTTGTGTGAGGTAGTATTAGGTTTAGGGTGAGTATATGTAAAAGTGAGTGGAAAAAGTCAAGAAAATCCAAAGACGGCTTAAGACGGGTTTCACTTGAAATCTCGCGTAAAATCTAAATACGGACTCGGAAATTCTAAATTCGACACGGAAAAATTTAATTCTAAACTAAAACTAAATTTCGCTGAAAAGTATCCGTAAAATATTTTTACTATAAAAATAGGGTACATTTGCGGGTGTTACAATCACCGTACCTTTTAAAAAGTTTCGTCCTCGAAACTTGAGAGTAGAAAATAAAAGTGTCAAGGACAAGATTCGGTTTTCAAAATTAATACGAAAACTTTTATAAGGGAAACATTTATGAAACGAGGTTCATCTCGAAAAGGGTTTAAGGAAACTTTCACAAGTGCGAAACTTTATTTACGGATCGCAGGAGTGCCCGTCGCGAAGGAGTACTCTAGTTATCCAAATCAAAGCAATGTCGAAATAGTGAAATCAAAAATCAAACAAGTGTTAGTAAGTGCAGGACTAGTCACCAGACGTCTCCAATAACAAGTCCAAACATCCAACCAAACACAAAATCCAAATATAAAAGCGAAAGAAATCTATTTTCTCCAAAAAGAGGGTACACAATCCATTTTTAGACTTCTTTGAAAAGTTAAAATTTGAAATACAATATGGAAATTTGAAGATTTTCTCAAAGATAAAATCAAAATAACAAGACATTACACGCACACAGAGCGACTCGCACATCTCACACACAATTCAGGGTAACAACATAGATACAAAACACGCAAAAACGAAACAAATTGAACTCTTAGGGATAGGAAGATCGCGACGAAGTCGGCAGGAAGATCTACAAGAATTCGACATCACTAATCTCTACTAATAAACTAGTCCTCCAGAGAATGTAATTTACCTCAATTACACCTTAATCATTCTAAATTGCTAAACTTTATAAATATTATTTACAACAATCCTAATCAAAGCAACAAACATAGTTATCTAAGATCCAACTAGTCTCATCCACAGTCTCACGACAAGGGAAAATCCACAATCCATTATCGGTTATAATGACTTTAATATGCCATAACGTCCTTAATTCGATCATTACTACGCTCGAAGCGTCAAATATAAATAGTCACATTAGCAAACTATGGTGGTTACTAATCCTCAAGATAAATGGGTTCACCATTCTAACTCTATAATCCATAACAACTGAGCATTCATTATCCAAAGCTTGCAACGAACATTTCTCAATTTCAAACTATGATTCCTTAAGAATAAAAGAGAACTACTAATCCCAAACCGCAAATGACCAATCACTTGGAAATCAAACAACCATTCAAATCATCTATTTCATCTAAAACTCAAAATGAATCGATTTTCATTGATGACAAAACTCCTCAACCTTTGGGTACCAACTCAATTACCCTAAAGCAAAGTCTCTTTTAGAATCCACCAATTAGAGACATCTAATTCCCAAATGATATCCCAAGCAACCGATATAATACTCAACAACAACGAATATCATCTCGCTCAACTTGATTCCCAAAATAGCACTACACTAGCAAGCTCAATAAATGAAGCCACCAAGAGAGTACAATACCGCCAACATATCCATCCTAAAGTTTAAATCCCAATCCCATTCATGCTCAAAATCAACACGAAGCTAGCTAACAACCCTAGCTATCTCACCAGAGGAAAGACAATGTCACCATGAAACTGGAAACGATAGGAAGTTTCAAGGGAAACACGAACGCGATAAGATCAGACGAAAATTAGAGGGACACTAGAGGCGGGGAGCCAAAAGCTAGATATTGGATAGATATAGCCATGAAGATAGCCAGGCAAAGGAAAAGATAAGAGAAAACATTTTCCTAGGAATCAGGTTTAGTAGGAACTTGCATGCAAGGAAATGGAAAGGGATAATGGTACGAGTAAAGGTTTAAAGTTTAATCCACAAAATTTCTCCTTTCAGACTCAGGGTGATAGCAAAGCAACTCATCCCGATAACCAAGGTCTCTTACAAGGGACCATTGTACCACAAATCATCAAAGTAAGGTACACCTAGATTTAACAAATCGATTACAACCCAATTCATCCACCCTTTCATATAACACGGATTCCCAATTGCGGAATTGCAACTCAGCTCAAGCATAGTAACATTCCTTTAGCTCAAATATTCAACACACCCTCAAAGGTTTCTTTAACTGAAGGACTAACAAATACTTCCTTATACTCGGTCATTTTCAACTCATATAGCCCACGAGTTCATTATTAACAAAGTACAACCTCAAGTCAAACATCATCAATAACGTCCCAAGGTATTTCCATCATAGCTCACATCATAATCCTCAAGTAATATGGTTCAACTTACAACGAAACCTTACTACTCCAAACGAGTCTCCGATACCATAAGATAAGATCATATCTTTAAATCAAAGAACTATAGCCAAATGCTTTTTCACCAAGCCTATACTCTAACACATAAACTAGAATCCACAAGAAGTCACTTAGTCTCAAAAGCATTTTACAACTCAAGGCATCATTCAAAGCTTCCTATTTACCCAATTAGACCTATCATAAGCATGGTCTTCAAAACAATACTAAACTTCTAAGTCCAAAAGACTAAATTCCTAATGAGTTAAGAAGTCATAGCCAACTCATTCGACCTTACACCATCGAATATCATGAACTATTTACACACAAGTCATGACAAGCATCAAGCATTAAAATCATCAAACTTATCTTACTACCTTTCCTTAGAGATACAACCAATCATCAATATAGGGTGAATTTAGATCTACACCATTTTCCATCACAAAATTCAAAGTTCTTCCGACCAAGTATAATATACCACAAACAAATGGGTATGGCATCCCACAAAAATGTTACAAGAGGAAGGTAAGGATACCAATGGTAAGATGGAGGAACTATCAAGAGTAATTTCCAAGAGGCAAACAAGTTGGAAGAGAAAGAAGCACCTAGATAGAAAGGAAGAGAGCATAATACAATAAGGACGAGAGAATTCATAGATGAGGAAGAAATACACTTCAATTAGGCTTGTCAATCTTCAAATCTTCGGTAGAGGATACTTCTTTTAGGTAACACAATGATCCACCTTAAGACGGTAGATACAAGCAAACATAACATCACTCAACACAATCAACAAACAAGTTAGAACCTAACAAACATCAAGTACACCAAAAACTACCACCTTAGGTCCTTAAGTCTACCCATCTCTCATTTATTATTTCAAGGTCAAGTAATTTAAGTTTAGGGTTCACGTGTGTGCGTCGAGAGCGTTTAAGCTCTGATACCAACTGTGACAACCCTCGCGAATGCGAAAAATAAAAACATACAAGCGTGTGAAGTAGTTAGCGGAAATACGGTATTTTAAAAACTTTTATACATGCAAGTAGAAGTGTACGAGGAGTGTCAAATATTACAAACTAAAGTACGAAATACAATAAAGAGACGGAGTCTCTCAAAATGTTATAAATGTCAAAGTAATTAGCAACTAGCTAAAATATCGTCTAGAGGTGAAACTTCCAGGGACAACGCCCGCTAGCTCACACCCGAACCCAAAATAGCATAAGCAAAATGCCATCCAAATCAAGCAACCTGTTCATCCATGAAAAACATGAACGCCACAGTCAGTGGGGAGTAACTCCGGGTTCTCCCAGCCATATCACATTAAACGTACATAAAAGGAAATACAAAAGTAGAAGCATGCGTATATGGATATACATGTGAAATACAATAAGGATAGATAGGCAATTCGATATTTAATGAATAGAGCATATGGAATACAAATCCGAGTCCATCATGTTATACAAAGACTCGGGGAAGACACTCTTAGGCAACCGAATACGCTCACTAGGGCTTACATCTCACCGTTAGCGGTATAAGTTTGATAAGATTGAGACTCGACAAACAAACCATGCCAAGTCATTCAATGATCAATCATATAATCATTCATGTAATCATCCAACACAACGACACAAGAAGACATATCTACGGTAAATGACAAACGGACTAGCAAAGGGTACATGGCAAGTATGATTAAAAAGGCCATCCACGAGATAAACTTTTCCCTGAACGCTACACGATAACATTTCGTATATGTAGACTAATTTCCTCCGGGTAGGACGACGATA
>JAIUZE010075329.1:1636-13070 GCA_022085475.1 Heliosperma pusillum
CAAATCCGAATCCATCATGATATTCAAAGACTCGGGGAAGACACTCTTAGGCAATCGAATACGCTCACTAGGGCTTGCATCTCACCGTTAGCGGTATAAGATTGATAAGATTGAGACTCGACAAACAAACCATGCCAAGTCATGCAAAGACCATGAATAAATCCATCATGTTATCATCCATTCAAACATACCAATACATAGACGGTGCCCAATCATGCAATGACCATGAATAATGTCATGAAATCACGCATTCAAAGACGACACAACGACATCTCTCATGGTAAATGAAACGCACTAGCATCGTGTCCCAGCAAGACTGATTAACAGGCATCCACGGGATAAGCATTTCCCTGAACTCATACACGATGCTACATTTCGTATATGTAGACTAATTTCCTCCTGGTAGCACGACGATAATAATACGGTCCTAGTCTAAACCTGGCCAGATTCTCGGAATAAACGTGTTCCGATTCGACATGCTATAAAACGTTTCGCATCCAAGACTCGGTCTTACAATATATATGCCGAGTACCCCAAATTCGGTAGATCAATTCACGAAAGAGGCGGAAAAGAGCTCAAGCCTCATAACAAGCGGTACGCTACATGCAAATAACACCACCTCGCAAGTACACAACATTTGACGGCCGGGTCGATCAACGCATAGCGTTCAACTCCCAACAACGTCGTCGTATGCCCACTACACATGCAATTAAGCAGTAGGATACCTCTCCGTTCCGACATTCCAGCCTTACGAACGGGAAGGTAGCCAAGGGAATGAGAGTACAAAGCACAAGACAAAATAGTGCTCAAACCGTATCATTTGTAAAAATCGACTCAAAGTGGGACGTAGCAAAAACCGTCACATAACATGTGATACAAGCGAGTGAAAAGTCATACATCCAAAACAATAATATTATAAGTCGCTACGTAAAATTATACAATAAACGAACGATTAGAATTATCATAAATGAAAACCGTAAACAAAATCACAAACAAAGTCCAGCAGGAGCCAGCCGGTCAGGCTGACCGGCTGCCGGTCCACCGGCTCAGGCCATTACCTCATACGAAAAACCAATTGAAATGTCAGTGTGTCCCAGCCGGTCAACCGGCTGGGACCAATGGGTCATTTGAAAAACAAAGGAAGAAAGGGGTGTCTCAGCCAGTGGTCTGACCGGCTGCCGGTCGACCGGCTGAGCCCAACCTCATATTTCCAAAATCACGTAAAAATGCCAAAATATACAGCAGGTGCCCCAGCCGGTGGTCTGACCGGTTGCCGGTCGACCGGCTGAGGTCCCTAGTACACGAAAATGTCTTGTTTCACCAAGGATCGACTTTTGATAATTATCGACTATCATTCTAATTCATCAATTCTCATGTGAATACTCAATAAACAACATCCATCAACAATAATACAAGTCATAAGTTTACTAACCATAATCTAAACACGGTTTCTATCCTAGAAATCACATAAAACACGTAAATGATATCGAGTAACCCTTCACCGTTACCTTTAAGCGTCTTTACTAATCGTCAAGCTCCTCTTCAATAAGGTAATAGTCTTTGTCGGGATCTTGGAGGTCACCACCTACAAATAGACCATAAAAGATGAATAAAATTCATCTTGAGAAAGACGGAAAGTTTGAAAAGCGAGAAAGACGATGATTTTAATATCAATACGGATAGAGGAAGGTAAGGGAAGAAGAATGAGACAAACTTACGTGAATTCTAGCGAGTAACGAATGAGCTAGGATGATTCAAAGATCGGAAAGTGGATGGAGGCAAGGGTTTGGTTGCTTAAGGAAGAAGAAATGGTTTTGGTTTGTGTTTGAGTGAAATAGGTTAAGGAGTATGAGTGGAATAAGAAAGAAAAAGTCAAGGAAAGTCAAACTCGCCTTAAGACGGGATTCTCATGGAATCTCGCGGAAATTCCAAATACGAACTCGGAAATTCTAAATTCGACTTGAAACATTAAATTCTAAATTAAAACTTAAAATTACTGAAAAGATTTCGTAAAATATTTCTACTAGAAAAATAGGGTACATTTCCGGGTGTTACAGTTCTATATGGTTGCCAAGGGGAGTCTTCCCCGAGTCTTGTATTGCATAATGATGATGGATGATGGTTTCCTTTACTCGTATATTTTTATCAGCATATTACTATTCTCACATCCGGCATGATATATATGTTTGCATGAGGACACATTATTATATGCTTTTTTATGTGCGTTATGATGTGATATTGCTGAGAGAACTCTGAGTTTCTCCCCACTGACTGTGGCATTCATTTTTAATGAATGAACAGTTTGGTGTTTGCATGGGGTTGTGGCGAGTGACCTAGCGAGCGTTGTTCTTACAGCGATTCACCCTTATCGTGTAGTTTATATTAGTTTAGTATATTAACTGTGTTTTATCAAGGGATTGATGTCCCTTGTATTTATTTAAGATACAATTTGTATAAACGATTTATTAAATTAAGTTTTTGTTTTATATTAGTGACATTCGCGGTTTGCTTTTAAAGTTTTTAAAATCTCGTGTTTTCCGCTGCAAATCTATGTGTTACTTTACTGTTAAATCGCGGGGTGTCACAAGTTCCCCCAAGGTCTGGGCACCCACTGAAATAAAGAAACAAGGAGGTCATTCCTATGATCACTTCTAGAAACAAAAGGGTCATTCCTATGATCATTTCCACATAAAAGATAGAAAAGAAGAAATCAAGATACTTACATAATCCAACTGAAGGCCGTTCACGCCCCTCCGACAGACATCGTAAGAAGAACGTTGGCTCTTCCTATGACATACCACCCAGTCCCTCACAACGGGGTACGCCCTCGCCTCCGGCTTTGTCTTCTTGGGCGCGAAGCCTGGAAAGTAGGAGTACACCCACGCGTACAAACAAAACAATAGTCAACAAATGTCGATATGTCGATCAAATGCAAGATAATTTACTCAACTCATTACAAAAAGGAAGGTTCATACCTATAACAAGAGTCCAGGACCGACAGTAGAAGGAGAAGTTCCCTTCTCCATCAGCTCTGGCCTAACCATGGCCCTCATGTAACTGTTGAGGACTGCAAAGCCAGGAGTAACCAGTCCCAATGACCTAGGCTACTTATGTCAGACAAAAAGGGAAGACGCTTCGTCGACAGCCTCTCCCCCTTGTCTCCGAAGTAAATCGAAGACAAGAAACACCACAGCCAAAGTCGAGCCCTCTTCTCAGCTGTACAAGGAGGAGGAGGTACCATCTCCCCACCTATCTTCACTCTTGCCAAAGTCCTACTCGCAAAGTAGTCTTTTAACGTAGGTGCTCGGAACCAACCCGGGAATGGTAGCCGCCCCTGCTGGCAGGCTCCAGCCGACCAAACTCCTCGCCTCCGTCGAGTCAACCCTCAAGATCGTCGATGGATCTAGGGACTCCTCTCAGTACATCAGACCAGAAATCATGTCGTAGTCCTCCAAGGTTACCCGAATCTTCCTCTCCTTGATTGCCCTCCAAGCCCGGACTAGGCCTCCGAAGGCTCTTGCCTCAACGAGAGCCATTTCCTCCGTCGTCAGCCTCTCGTAAGCCTCCATCATGGTCGTGTAGCCAGAAAAGGACCTCATGTTCGCAGCGTCCTATATCTAGTCAAAATTTATCATTAGCATTTAATAAACGAGAGCATATAATAAATGAGAAAAGAAATGACAAACGGATAGCAAATGTTGGATAGTAACTTACCTTGCTTAGTGTTGTCCGGTAAGACAAGTGGGTCTCCGCCACCCAAATGAGACGTCTACCATCCGATTTCTCGGCCCACTCAGGTGCACCCAACAACTGGCATCCACCTCGTCCCACGTTGGCCCTCTTCGGGACGTCCTCGGCCTCCCCGGCCTCCTCAAACACCTTAGTCGGTATCTCCTCTCTCGTACGAGAAGAAGAAGGCTCAGGGTCTATGTCCATAAGGGCTCTCCCCGACGTAGAAGGAATATCACCTGCAAATCAAAAGCAGTTTCAAACAATCCCCAGTGGTTTCAAGCAATGTCAAGTATTTTTTTAATCATTTCAAGCAATATTTTTCAAGTCGTTTCAAGCTTTAAATGAGTTTTTCCGGTCATCTTTGGCCATTTCTATCGAGAACCCAACTACACATGTAGAGTAGGGTCAAGTCAAGCATAGTTCAAAGCCTAGTCATGGGTTTGCGTCAAAAATTCGGCATCATTTCGCTACAATGACGGTTATGCCATAGAAAAAGTGTCCTACAGAAGTTATCGCATATCAAAAATCCAACATCACAACAAGTTTACCCATTACACAAGGGTTCCAAAAACATCAAATTTCATCCAAAATGGTCAAGCCTAAGGGCGTTTTCAAAGCGATTTTTGGTTCAGCAGAGTGACCGTCTCATTTACTCAAAATATGGCGGAAATGCAAAAGCAATACATGGTTACGCTCCTAATGAGGCCTAGTGTTCATTTCTAGTGTCCATTTCTATCATACAAGCTCAAATGGGTGCTAATCCCCATTTTTTTGACAATAAAAGGGAAGGAAATCCTACTTTCAATTAAAATTCAAACGAAAATGCAAGTGAATAAAGCTAAAACAAGACGCATACCTCGATTGGTCATGATTAATGGCACAATTTGAGCAACTTTCTACGAGTTTGGGATGGATTTTGAGAGGTTTGTTCGAGTTTTATGTTTTGGAAATGAATAGAAAGAATTCGTCTGTCGTGATTTTAATTAGACAGTGAAGACCTCGGGAAAGGACGTCGCAAGTGTTGTGCCTCTTCCTAAGGGTCGCGGCTCTTGTTGCGCCCTTTCTCCAACAGAGTTATACCCAAATTCAAAAATTTGTTACAAGTTAGTTACCTGTGGGCGCAAATCTTGTGTGCCTCTTCTCCGATGTCTTATTTCACAAGCTCGATTCTTTTTCAAACACCCGCGCTTTGAGAGGCTTCAAAACTGTCACATGACGTTGTCATCTCAGCAAGGACCCATGTTTGGACATAAAATCCATTGGCCCGCTTTCTATCATCAGAATGTTGCTCGCCACAACCGAGCATATTCCCCGGAATGATTCGATCCTGATAGAATCTTCCATATATCAAGTTTCATTATATGTTTGCCCAACGAGAGTTCGCCTGAGGACAGATACAGGCAGATTCTCACATGTGATATATTTTCGACGGCAGACGAGCCTCATTACGTGCCCCACTCAGCGGCTGGCGAGCCTCATCATGTGCCCTATTCAACGGCCTGACGAGCCTCATATCGCATCTCAGACCTCAAGTCCAAATAAGAAGATGCCTCAGGTATGACTCCTTCTTATGGCTGGCGAGCTTTTCTACGTAGTTTAACGGAATTTAAACGACCATCCCTGATGGTCGACAGACTTTAAAATGTTCACGACGACAGGTCCTTGGTTCAGACCCCTTGAACCGCCTCGCGTCGCCATAGTCGTCAGGTTGTAATCTTCGATTGACCTGATGGCTATACTTTGACTTTTGCCTTGTCCAAGCCTTAGTCAAAGTGGGGGCTCTGTAGATACCTCAGTTCTACACCTTCTGTTGGAGTAGGTGTCCTCCACAATAGTGCGCCACATAATAAATCTCATTAAGGAATATATTCGGGATATTTATTGACTATTTATATGATTAGTCAGTTGATTAACAAAAATCAATAACGGTTGGATGACTAGAGTTTGACGTTATAGTCGTATGACGGCGGTGATCAACTGATCTCTTTCGGTTACACCTATAGGATGAACCCAAATAATAACTAATTATTTGTATATGATACAGTTGATTAGTCCTGCAACAGGAGTTGAACCTCCAACCAGCCAGAACAATGTCACAGCAAGAACATGGAGCTTACCACCTACTCTACACCCAGGCAGGAATCCCACAACAGAGACCCCAAGCTTACTACCTCCCAAGCACTCACCCTTATGTCCAGAACCAGCAGGAATACTAGCAAGAACAACCACAACAAGACTGACCAGAGCAGGGTCCATCCTTCAGAAAACCAGCCAGAACAAGTCCAGTAACCAGCCAATTCTCATGCAGCACGAGTCCAACCAAGGGCTCCAACTTCTTTTCCCCTTTAATTAAGGTCCTTAGCAACATAAAAGTCCAGGACAAGTTTTTCCAAATAAGTTCTGGAAGTCCATCTAAAACAGCCTACCACATTGAAGATCATTTGAGGAAGTCTGCAGGAACAAGTCCAATTTAATCTGTCCAAGACTCCTTACTTTTGTGTGATCAACTTAACCTAAAGAAGAACGTTGGGAAGGTTGTTGGAGTAGGTGTCCTCCACAATAGTGCGCCACAGAATAAATCTTATTATGGAATATAATTGGGATAATTATTGACTACATATATGATTAGTCACTTGATTAACGTAAATCAATAACGGTTGGCTAACTAGAGTTTGACGTTATTGTCGTTTGACGGCGGTGATCAACTGATCCCTTTCGGTCACACCTAAAGGATGAAATCCAAATAGTGACTAATTATTTGTATACGATATAGTTAATTAGTACATTACATATATTCGATATGTACGAGAGTTAATTGTTAGAAATTGAGTTGAGAACTCAAATTCGATTAAGCTTATTTTTCAATTATGCGATAATTGACTAATGAATTTATATCTTATTTTAATACGATTAAATAAGATTCAACTTAGTAATTAATCGTTAAATTACTAAATTAGTTGAGGTTTTGAGATAGAGGTAATTAGTTAATTATATTTACAAGGAGTTGTAAAATAAATTAACTAAGCATTGTGGGACCCATTATATATTGATATAATGGTAAAATATTACTTAAAATGTTAAGTACATATTATTTATTTAATTGAGTCATATAATTGTTATATGATCAAATTAACACTTAATTATACAAGATAATTAACCATATGATCAATAAGTATTTGTGAGACAAATATCAAAAATCAAAATGGATCAATTTGAGGCTCACATGGCCGGTTGATGTGTAGTTGTTGGTGATGATTGTTGTTCTTATTCACACTCACAAGCAACATATGCTTATGACATGAATAGTAAACATGAAATCATTTTATTCACTACAACACATTACCACTTTGCATGGCAATAAAATAAGAAGAAAATATCACTCATTTGGTGATGTGAAAATCGGCCCTTGTGGCTATATATAGAACAATTGTTGTTCATTTCTTCTCTTGTTCATTCTTGCTTATTTGATCATACTTCTCTCTAAAACTCTTCTTCTCACTATAAACTCTCAAATACTAATATTTACTAAGTATTACTAGTGTAGTAATATAGTCATAATATTAGTAGAATAATATCTATCTTATTATCTAGTTAATAATAAGGGTAGATTATTTGGGTTAATCTTGGTGCAACTTAGAGGAGATCTTCTACTTTGGAGATAGTTTGTGTTCATCCATATTTATAGCTCAAGAACAACAAGAAGGAGTTCTTGTTGTGCCCATATAATTTCCATATCAATGTGAGGAAATTTCTTCTTTTATATAAATGTCTTTATATTTGCATGCATGTTACATAGATCATTATAAACTAAATTAATAAGTAATTTAGTAAATAATTAGAGGAGTCTAATTAAGGTCTATGGACTTTCAATTGGTATCAGAGCTAGCTTGTAGCATGCATGTTCATTTTGGACATTTTTGTTAAAGTTATAAGATAACTAATAAATCAAAGATTTTGAGTTAAAATACGATTCTGACGAAATTGTTTGGTGCATGTATACCTACTGACCTCAAAATGTTTGTGGTTAAATTTCGTGATTTTAGGGATTAGTTTGCTATTTATTTTGATTTTTGGCGTTTAAACCGAGTTAACATGCATTTTATGAGTTAAAAGTTAACTAAAAATAGTTGCATGTTGATTCTGGCCATGAAATTTTAATATGATCTCAAAAGTATGTCTTACATATTGTATGTAAAATTTCGTGACTTTTACTTATGTATTGCATGTTTATTGATTTTTATACGATAAAAGTCGATAATATGAGATTATAATGTTCATAAAATTGAAACGTCCATTTCTGGTCTTGAAATTTTTTTGTACATTTTACATTCTGATGTTGATACTCTTGGTGAAATTTCATAATTTGTTTCACTGTTTTACTATATCTAATGTTTTTATTTGATAAAACCATTAAATACAAAGCTATTTGTTCATAAAATTAATTTAAATTTTTGAGCAAATGTTTTTTATTTTTATAGTTCCTGGAATTGTTCCAGAATGTACAAAATTTTTGGTTTCAAATTTTATGATGTTTATATTTTATTTTGGTTTTATTTCATAATTGTTATGATTAAACCGTAATATTTAGCAAATGAAATCAAATCGATCTAATTAATGACCAACAAAATTAGTAGTGACTAATTTTGAGTTCTAAAACAGTTTAGTTAATTATTTTGAATTTAAATGCGATTTAAATGTTGATATGATTTTTAATGGTTAAAAATCAATAAATCCCGGAAGAAATCGAGCTACAATGAGCATGAATTGAATTTAGGACGATTTTGGCATGAATTTTGCAGCAATTTATTTTATTTATGTTTGAATGAATGAATGTCATTTATTTAATAATTTATGCAAATTTTGTACCTAGTATGCCTAGTTATTTTTAATCGTTATTACCCGTAATGTAAGGGAATAACGGTTTGGTTGTAATTTGATTGCGATCTCGTATCGCCGGTTTGTATAATTTCATAATTTTATTTTATAGAATAAATGTATAATAGGAATTTGTATATTTGTATATTTGTAATTATTTTATGAAGACCGGTGACTCCCTCGAGACGGTGCCATTTTTGAAGGTGTTCCAAGTGAAGAGGCAAGGGACCAAGGAGTTGGTTTCCGAATTTGTAACTATCTAGTTAATTTTGATTAGCTAGGTGGCCATACTAGGATTTTATTGTTGCTTGGTTGCTTGCTTTATTTTTCGCTCATGCCAAAATCGTCACACATGCACTTTTATTTCTCGATTGTCAATTCAACGTTATTCACAATTCACCGACTTAGTTCGCTTATAGGGAATTAATAACAAAATTGACAAGACCTCTCACATAACTTAAAAATTGAGATTTAGCCTTACCAATTAGTAACACCTATGACCCCCGTGTTCATTAGGGCTACCACGCTCGTGGGTCCCTTTTTACCTCAGGTAAGTAGGGTGATGCGATCACAAGCCAAAATTGGATTGGACTCAACGAGATAAGCGTTATCTTGGGACTAGGAGATGGATTTAGTTGAAATCCGTCAACCAAGAGTTCTAAGTGTAGAATTAGTCAAGTATTGACTTACCATTTTTAGATAAAAGGTAGCATGCGATGACTATTTTTGTCTAAAGATGGGTCTTGGAATCACTTATATAATTTCGTGAGGGGTCATTATATGAGTGACTTGTTTAAAATTTTTTTTACAAGTAAAATATATATAAGCAATGAATGTTTATTTTCCGTTGATATTTATTTTTATTCGCGCAATGACAATTATTTTTCTTCTATGAACTTATAAATCCGTTCAATCGTGGAAAAGGTTTCCATTATTTTATACGGTAGTATTTTGATTGCAATCTCCGTTTATACCACCGTAGCTAAAGACAAAATGAATTGTAATTTTTGATCCTCATATTCACCCTTGCAAATGTCTCTTATGAAGAGTAAATGAATAAGTCACACTTAGTCAAAAGCGTTTTTGAATATTTTGTGACGCCTTCTTATAAACAATGGTACATCAAATTTTTGCTCCAAAGAAAGTGTTTGTATTTTGGTATGTCGTCATAATGCTCCTTATCGAGGCTTACCTCAAAAGAGGCCAAAACAGTTGGGATGACTAGGTTAATCGATTTATTTGAAATCGTGAACAACCAAATACCGTAGTCACTTCATGAAAAGTTTATCCTTTTGAAGGTAAAACCATGAATTAAATGAAGAATAGTCTTCACAATAATTCCAATATACTTGTCTAAGTAGAGATTCATGAAAGTGAGTGGGAGCACTAAGAATGATGTTTATATTCTTAATTGTTAAGACGAGGTTCAAGAGTAGGTTGGCTCGACTTTGACACAAGGCAAGGGAAAAAGGCAAGACTATTTTGGATAGTAAAGTCAAAACCCAAGCAAGGTGTCGAACCCAACTTTTGACGATTCTATTTTATAGTGTAGGACACAAGAAAAGAATCTTCCCAAAGTTTTCTAAAGAGTTAGAAATTAGGTGTAATTTTTTCACCCATAATATCTATATGATCGACATTTATTTTGCTAAATGCAAATATTTTTGGGTATTAGATATCCATTATGGTTTTCATCAATGTATTCAATGCATATAATAATGATTCGTGTGACGACTAACCATAATTAAATGTCGACCTACAAGGTAAATATAACTATTGTAGTTTTATTTCTATAGAGACATATAAAAGTTATAATGTGATCAATCTAGTTTTGGATTTAGAGGTATACTTTAATAAACGTTATTATGTACATAACCTCTAAATAAAGAATATAGTATCCACTTTAGTGTACGACACAAGTGTTTTCACTTTTGTGAATAGAACAAACGTTGTATCTTTTTATGCCTATACTTGGTCAATGGTAATCCCATACCAATCAAAGGTAAATATATTCTTGATCTAAACTAGTAATTACTTGTCATATAGATTGAAAAAGGCTCAAAATTGGTGACCTATGTCTAATCTTAATTTTGGATTGTGTAGCACATTAAGAGGCTAGTATTAACAACTATCCCTAACCCATCTGATTTTGAATCTTATAGTGTGTGCGAATCTTGTATTCAAGGCAAGATGATTCGTGCCCTTTTGTTGAAAAGGAAATCGAACTAGTAAATTATTGGCCCCATTACATAAGAATATGTGTGGTCCAATAACAAACACAACCAGAGATGGTAATGATTACTTCACTTGATTTATCGACGATTTAAGTAGATATTATGTTTACATCTACTTAATGAGGTGCTAAGAGAAATCTTTGAAAAGTTCAAAGAGCTTCAATGAGAAGTAGTTAACCACTAGAGCATTAGATCAAGGACTTACGACTAAATCGTAACTATAAATATCTACGTATTGACTTTGATTTTCACCAAAAGTATTGTGAAATGGTTTCACAAGTTAACTTCTCTAACACACATTATTAGATAAGGTGTTGTTGAATAGAGAAACAGAACCTTATACGATATGGTTTTGTCTTTATCAAGTCAAAATTAGCCATTTGACTAACCTTGGGATCTTAATATTTTTGTCTGCTATTTCTCTTCCCACCATATTAAAACACATTTAAAATAGTCTGATTTCATTCCATATACGATATGGGTAGGTAGCGTACCTAATTTATAAGTTATTTGAATGAAACAAGTGCTCACTAATCCCACATTGACCACGAGAACAAAGCGTTTGTGACTCGTGATGCTGTCTTTCAATAAAA
>JAIUZE010075330.1:0-184447 GCA_022085475.1 Heliosperma pusillum
TATCTATATACAATAATATAAAAAGGCTAGATTGAGTAGTTAATGGAATGACACATGGCGTGCTACAATTACATGATAGATCAATCTTCTTCTTTTTTTTTAAAAAAAAAGATAAAAAAATAAAAGATGAAAAGGCAAAGTAGTAATCAATATACTAATTACTCATATTATGTAAATTTTCATTTCTCAAGCATTAGTTCCTTTCATAAACATACTTCAATGAAAAACTTTTCATATTCTACGGCTATGAAATCAATTTAATAAGTTTCAAGTATAAAACAAAATCACTTGATAAGAAGTCTAGCACATTCCTAGGAAATAAAATTATAGAGAGTAAACCTATTTATTTCATTTGATTTTTCACAATTAAAAGTTTCATATCTTTGCTTTGTCGTGAGTTGAGATCAAATAGGCAAGAAATGAAGAGATAAGAGAGAAGTAGAGCTATTGTCGAATTTTAATGAAGACACTTGAGATCGTCGATGATTGAATATATCTATGAAGGGGAGGTCAAACTTTGGTGAATGAAATCCTAGCTTGACCAAATTAGAACCTTAGTGTTTAGTCTCATATTTATAATAGTATATGATATAATATTTTAGAATGTTTTGTATATTCTCTATATTTTGTGTAGTGAATTTGTTGGAATTAATATTAGCAACACATTACAAATATTGACTAAGGTAAGTTTTAACACAAATATTGTATATTCTCTATTTTTGTATGAATTTGGTATAAAGGGTAAATCTATACTTTCATTGTACTTAAAGTAAAATATCTTATAATTTTGAATTTTTAATGTGAGAATGAATGTTGTTTTATCTATTATACTTATCGTATTCCAATTGTTATTTACTTGATTAAACATTACAACTGTTAAGAAAAATGAGTGAACAATATTTTAATTCTTAAATATTATCATTATTATTATTTTCATACTTAAAAATATAAGTATTTAAATATGGCTAGCATTACTTATTATTTTTATAATATTATTATTTTAATAAAGTTGGACAAAGAAAAATATCATTTTGACTTCGAGCAAAAAATGATATCATTCGATTACAAATGTAAAGTGAGAATAGGTTACTACAATAACAAAAAAAAATATTAAAGAAAAAAGTGAATATCAACCCACTATTCAAACAGTAAATAAAATTTACGTGAGCAAACAATTATTAATCAAAAATTAAAATATCCCGTGATTTTCACGGGAAATTAAACTAGTAATAATATAAAAAGGGTAAATTGAGTGTTTCTTGATGGGTGTTTCTATGTTATAGATATGGACTCTAACACGATGCCACGTGGAAAAAAGGAAAAAAAAACATGTATTGCAGTTACTATCGGTTCATATTTACTATGGTCAAATATAGTTGAACGACACTGGAAACTCAAGAATCCGCTCTCATCGTCTCCCTATTGATGTTTTCTCCATAATCAATAACCTTCACATTAGATACTCGATTAATATAATCAATGACCTAAAATAAGAGAGTATTTATGCATATGAGTGACCACTGTTTGTTTTCTCATACCTTGACTCTTTTTCATTTGTTCGATGTTCATTTAGTTTCTCAAACAAACCCTCTTCGGGTAAAACTTCTTTTTACAACAATATTTCATTGATGTTCAACGTATAATTACGGAATATAGAGTTGTATCTAACTTGGTCTTTGGGTTTTGTATAAGCTTATTATGTAGCACTGTAGCAGTTAGGAAATACTCCCTCATATCCAATCCAATGTACCCATTTGCTTTGAATGCGTTTTTATTCCTTTATATATAAAATTATTTTACTAAAAATATAATTTTAGGAAAGATATTTCCAAGACAAAACCAAATATATTGATTTCGTCTTTCAAAGTTCTATATATTCCGATTTATAAACGGTCAAAGTTTTGAAAGTTTGAACTCTAAAAAGTAAGTTGGTATTTTAGATTGTATAGGAGGGGGTATGATTGATTCTCTTCATTTGATCAACCTGTATTCACTCCATTTCAATTTGATTGCAATTTTCTCTTATTATTTTAGGAAATTTTATCATATTTTTTAAGTTTAATTATTTCTATTTTGAGCAAGGAAAAGTGGATTTTTGATATTCTCCCTTTTCCATCAAGGCTTCTAAATCATTCCAAAATACAAGTAAGACTTAAAATGGGATTAGGGTAGTACATAACTACAATCTAAGGGCTAGGAGTTTGTTTGGTCATATATTTGATTTGTTTGGATCCATAATGCAGAGGTGTTGGGACATAAATAGTATGTTATGATAAGTTTGGACTGAGAATGGAGATGGAGTACATACATTTTTGAATAATGAGATAGCGTCACCGGGTGGTACACAATTTCAGTACCACCCGGGTTAGTTTAGTAATTTTCCCTTTATTTTCATTCCCCCCACTCAAGTTTTCAAATTCTAATCTTTTCATTAATAAAGGGTATTATGGGAAGTTTTGATTTTATAAACTATTTCAAGTTAGTGTCATCATGGATTCATCTGATTTCTTCTCAATTCCATCACAACTTTTGCTTATGGATTCAGGCAATTAATCATCTAATTATATAAATTTAGTTAGGGTTAGGAAAATAATTGGGTGCATACTTACTAGGGGAGATGTTTAATGGTAATCAATTAAGTAAGTAGTAAGCTAAGCAGTAAGTTTTAGGGGAGATGTTTAATGGTATTCATGACATAACAGACAACCCAAAACTTTGGACTTTGGAATTAGAAAATTTAATGAAACTTCTATGGAAAGAATCAGATCCAAGAAGATGATGTTGATAGTAAAAAATTGTATTGATTTCATTTATTCATGCTAAAATTACACTCTTATCCTTTTGAATTTGGCGCAAATTCGAAAATTGATTTTAATTTTTAATTATTTTAATTTGGGTGGTACCGAAATTGAGTACCACCCGGTGGCGCCCTATCATCGTCCTACATTTTTACGTCAAGATGGAGTACCCTATTTTGTGTTTTACTCCCTTCGTCCCGGTAATTTGTTTACCTTTATTTTTGGGGAGGGGATCATTTGTAAGTAGGAACATTGGATGATAAGTGAATAATAGCTCTATTGGGATATCAAAATACCCATAAAATACATCTTTAATATATAATGTTAAATAAATGAATAAGGCACTCTAAAATAGAAATAATAAACAAATGACCGGAAACAATTAAGTTCACTTATACAGTTTTACTAAAAAGAATGTTGTTTTGTTAATATGACAATGGTCTTTATTTTTGAGTTTGAGATGCTTCTGGAATTATATAAATCTCAAATGCACAATGCAAGCACACAATCATTACCATTACAAGGACCTTATTTTTCAGGCAAATTCTTTCCCGTTAAGAGATTCATTTTAAGTTCAAGACATATTAGTTATTTCTCAATATAGCTGGCAACAAAATACAAACTAAGTTGATTAAGGCACCAAATTTTAGAATCCCGTGAATTTCACGGGTACCAAAACTAGTTGTTGTTTTAATTGCTTTTAATTAGGCCATAATTAGTATGTTAAATTTGGGTCATTAGGAAACTCTTGATTTGTAAACGGTTGTCACCTTAAGGCTATTTATAGTCTTGTAGTTGGTAATTTTTATTCATTCAAAAATCATTCAAGTTTAAAACAAAACTCACTGCGTGTGAATTTCTTTTGAGTTGTTGCGTGCAATTCATTTGGCTTCGTAAGATCGCGTTTTCTTGCGTAGTTCCTCGAGTCTCAAATCAATAGGGCTTGGTTTGACTCACGATTATCGAACTATAGGTCTAGTTCGTTAGTCACATATCTTTGTTTCTTTATTCCGCTGCAAAATTAGAAAAAAACAAACAAGAAAGTATCATATATTGTTTACGTATCATCCAACCCACCCCCCACCTCCCCACCCCTTTTTCTAACCGCCGCGTCCCCCCTCCAATTCCCCACCTCTCCCATTCTAGCCTGAACCACCCACCCAATTTGCCCATTTCGCATCGAAACCCTCTGCGAAGATGTATGAAGTTTTAACCCCTTCTGTCGAACCGCCGGTGTACCCCTACCGCCCTCCATCCGATGACCAACAAAAAGAAAAATTGCCCCACCACAACCTCTCCAACCACCTATTCTCTATCGAACCCTAATTGTAAAATTTGCCCAATTAATTTGTATATAGATGGTTAAATTTTAGTAAAAAAAATGATGTTGCTTGATGAAATTAGATATTTATTTGTTTAAATGTATGATTTTGAGTTTAGATTTGGAATTTGTAGATTAGGTTTAATTTTTCGAAGAGAGAAAAGATTAAGATAGGAAGCTTTTTTCTTTGTTTTTTTTAGACTAAGAGGGTATGTCAAGGTACAAAATTCGAAAAAGTTATATGAAAGTAATTGTTTCCATGAAAGAGTATTACGAATATAATGCATCGAGATTAGCAAAAGACTTATTGAAAACTAAGAAGATCCGAATGTTATTTGACTTGTTTTATACAAGTAGAGTGTTATTTGACTTGTTTTTTAAGACGGATAATCCGTCTTAACCAGGACCTATTGAAAACTAAGAGGATCCGAATGTACCAAATGGGTATTCAATACTAGACCCTGGGCCAACCCGAACTCATCTCCACCCTCAAATCCCCAATTCACAAAGCCTCCATCTTTCAACAAAACCCTCACAAAACCCTGAAACAACTAAATACCCAGTAAAATAAATCTTCAACAATCCATCAATGGCGCCCAAAGATGAAGCCATGAAATCAAACAAAAGGAAAAGAGTTGCTGGTGGTGATAAAGGTGCAAAACCAACCCAAGAATTGAAAAAGAAATCAAAGCTAATTAAACCCATTAAACCTGATTCTTTGAAGAAAGAATCAAAGGTTTCAACTAAACATGATAATAAGGTGTATTTCTCTATCTGGGTTTGATTAAGTATTTAAAGTTTTTATCTTTTTTGTTTTTTTAGAGTTGTGTTATGTTTACATGTATTTGATTTTGTTGGGATTGTTTGAAACTATAAAGATTTGATTTTTATGATTAAAAGTTGAATTATTTATATCTTTTGTGGTGTGTTTAATTGATATAATCTTGTGGGGGTTTTGAATTTGCAAAGACTTTGAACTTTCTGATTAAAAATGGGATTTTGCTTTATTGGATTAGCCATATTCTGAATTTAATATTGGATGTTACTCAAAATCGATTTAAAGGGTCCGACACGAGTGCGTACCCAAAGGTGGGATTCAGTTGTTTTTATGAAAATTAAGTTTTTAGTCTAAAATGAATTGTCCGAGTGTAATAGAAATGTACAGAAATATACAAGTGTCGTACTTGAGCTCGTATGAAGTGTCGAAGAATTAACATAGCCGTGGGAATGCTTAATCAGTTTTTTTGTTGGGTTTATGTTAAGAACAGCTAAGGTTATTGCATTGATTAGTTTATTCTATTGAGAGTTTGAGCTGGATTAGGTTTTAGTTCATTTTGAAATCTTTCATTTTGTTCATGTTTTTGTGAAATTTTCTGATGTTAGTTTTGATTTCAGTTTGCTTGGAATATTAATGTGTGATTTTAATGTTTGTCATGTGTGTGATTGCAATGTTGGTTTTCATCTTCGTTGAATTCGAATGAAAACTGTACGATTCTAACATATTTATGATTCACTTGAACTGAAGAAGGAAAAGAAACAAGAGAAGCTCATTAAACCCGCTTCTTCCAAACCAAAGGCCTTGATGAAGATACACGAGGTTCCTGCAAAGGATGATAAGTCGAAAAAAGAGATGCGCCAGCTTGCCAAGGTTCGGAGTTTTGGATAAATATTTTCGTCTAGTGGGCCGTTTTGCCTGATGTTAATTCCACTGTTTGACTGTATTTGGAACTACTATTGCTCTTTTCGTTTTTTTATTTATGGGATGGGAAGTAAGGATTTTAGGCTCTATTATTACTAGTTGGTTATTTTGAATTCATTTCATTCTAGCGCAGTATGGTGAAATGTAGATTTTTTTATTCTAATGTTGGTTTTGTATGCTCTTGTCACAGGAGCGGACCGAAGTGAGGAAGAAGAGGAGAAAGCCACATTATACATTGGAGCAAGTGAGCTATTTTCTTTCTAATCTGTCATTAATTTTAGTTTATTCGTTATTGGTTTTATTCTTTCTCTTTCATGGATATAGACTGGTTGTCTATCCAATTTTATACTTCGTGGAGAACTGACGTAAACAATATAATTAAATTGGATTCTTCTAAATTGCTAATTGACTGGAGGAATTAGGGATAGATGAGCGATAGTGTCTATAGTGGAGTGATGGTAGGAGTTGCCATTTACCTGTCTGGCTGAACAGTTATGAATATTTTCTTAAAATTTGTGATCCGTGAACATTTCATGATCATTGGTGGCAGTGGATCGTTGTTATGATTAACTTTCGTGTTTCGTTTTACTAGCAATATTTGCTAATTTGTTGGTTGAGGAAAACAGGGCATATGAAGTGAAATGGTTTGAATCACCTTTTTGTTTCCATTTCATATGAACCCTAAACGGTACTATTCCCGAGCTTTAGAGTATGATGGAATAGAGCAAAATGGCTAAACTATTTGTGCTTCTTCTATTTATAGAGTATCAGTTTTTTTAATGGTATTTTTAGCAAAGTTTCATTACGAGTCATCATGAAGCAAAATCTCTATCTTTGAAAAAAGAGTGGAGAAGTCACATACATCCAACTCTACTTACCTTGACACAAAATACGGCACTTAGCTGATGCTGTAGATTATGAGTATTAGGCATGGTGCTTCTTTCAGAATCCTTTAGGATTTTGACAGTTATTTCTATTCATACTGGGGGGAATGTGTTGTAGCTAGCTATTTTATGCTTGTGGCTAACCTTTTCTTTGTAACGTTCTTATAGGAGCTTTCACTATTGTGGGAGAAGATGAGGCGTCGTAATATAGTCAAAGAAGAGAGATCGACGTATGTTTCTGACAGCAACCTCACTTTAGGCTCTCATGTTCTGTATTATGCATGTTCATTTTTCGGTCAATTGTGATTAGGTTTGTAACTGAAGCACTTAAAAAAATGAAGGGCAAGATTCCAGAGATTGCCAGCTCTCATATCTCGTCACGTGTCTTGCAGGTATTTCGTGCTCTTATTGACCCACATGCAGCCATTTTATGTTACCGCTTTTTGGATATTTCATTGGTTAACACTTTTCCAATTATTTCTGCTCTGTTGTAGACATGTGTTAAATACTGCTCAGATGCTGAAAGAGATTCAGTATACGAGGAGCTTCGACCGCATTTGCTCACTCTATCCTTAAGTACCTATGCAGTTCATTTAGTTACCAAGATGTTTGACACTGGTATGACTATTGCTTTCAATAAAGTGATCACATCGGAACTAATTATTTTACAGGCCTTTCATTGACTAAAGTTCCTATCTCATGAATTGCAGCTTCTAAATCTCAGCTGCCTGGTTTGATTTCACTACTTCACGGGAATGTTGCTCGACTACTAAGACATAGTGTTGGATCTATTGGTATATTTCTGTGAAATTGTCTTCTCTCCCAGTATTCTGAATGCTACGTTGCTCTAACTCTTTAAATTACCTACCTGTGTCCCATTACATCACTCGGACATGTGTATGACACTTGGACACTTCATTTTAAGTCAAAATCATGAAGGATTTACTTTTAAGTACAAGAGTCTCACATGTGGATATGCACCCAAACGTAGTCCGAGAATATAGGCTGAACGTGAGGCACACCAAACTTATTCATCTTTACGCAACAAATATATTATGCCCGAGCCTGACATCAAAGGATTTAATATTTATTACTGCCTTAGGCTTAGGCATGGCCTTCTGTTACGCATTATACCTTAAGAGGGCAATATTCATTTTCATCATTTTTGCTGTGCTTCTGTAAATTAATTAATGCATATCTGCCGTGCTGGTAATGGCAGCTGTCACATATTTTTAACTGTATTTTTATTTTTTATATTGTAAATAACTGCTAATATATCGTCTTTTAGTTGTTGAGCATGCTTATCAGATTGCAAATGCAATTCAAAAGCGTGAACTTCTGATGGAGCTGTATTCAAAGGAGCTACAATTGTTCAAAGACTTGGCAAATATGAAAGAGACTAGGTGAGTTTCAGTCTGGCATAGTCAAAAGATGTTAGCTTTTGGTTGTGTGGGAGAGTTTAGCGTACTCTCATTGTACATAAGTCTTAAGTAGACTGTACTATCCAATCTCCTTTCTTAAGTGTATGTTAAATAAAGTAGAATCTTTTAGAGAATATTTAATTGAAGGATTACTGTTGTAATAGTTACATATCGACTAAATGGCGAAATTGAATCCATTAATTTGTGTACACAACTTCTGAGTAGAAAAGTTTACTAACTTGGTCACACACTGACATATTGGGTAATGACCCTATGTGTGACCCTCGGCTTTTCATGTGCTTGGCTGAATATGTAATTTATGTCTCATGTCTCCCCTTTAATGCTAGTAAAATTAAATGGTTTCTCTAGCTTTAATTTCTTTAATCATCACATATGCATAGTGAAATGAAATCGGCTCACAAAATAATGGTGTCTCTAGCTTCTTCAGATTATTGATTTCCATATACATGTTTTCCACCTATCGATAAGTGAACGAGATTCTTATACGGATGTTCTATTGTGCTTACAGGATAGTAGACATAATTTCTAAATTAGGCCTAAGAAAATCATCTGTTTGCCGTCACATGACTGGTGTCCTGCAATCAATATGGGAAAAGGGAATAGTTGATCATTCAATTGTTCACAAAGCCTTGATTGAGTACCTGAGTATTGCTGATAAGGTAGTTTCTAATTCATCTCAACCTTGTGGACGAGCCTTATGCTTTTACCTTTTTGTCCTTCAGAGTGTTTTCGTGTTTCTTGTATTGCTTTCTTCCTAACTAAGGTAGTGCAGATGTCTGCAGAGGAGGTTGTTAAACAGCTGTCTGGACCACTCCTTGTTCGAATTATACATACAAGGGATGGATCAAGAATCGGTATGCTTTGTGTCAAGCATGGTGGTGCTAAGGTTTGTTTATTCAGTTCTTGTAATCAATTCGAGGGATCTAATGAAATACAGACACCACTGTATCAGATAAAACTAACTTTTTCATGCATATGCATATTTTCTCTGTCGCTATAGGAAAGGAAGAAACTTCTAAAGGCAATGAAGGAACACATGGGAAAGATTATCCATGATAATTGCGGGAGCTTGGTATGTACATTAAGTACTTTGTGCCTTTATTAGTTCATGCCTGTATTTCTTATATCATATTTCCTATCTTAAACTTCATGACACATGTAAAAAGATCCTGAGTCCATGTTAGCGAGTACGGAGCACTGTATTCTTCAGTGTGTTATTTGCTTTTGGTTTGAAAGTTTGAAATTTTTATTAGTGATTACTAATAACCTTATAGTTAAACACCCTAACTTACCTTACCTTTTCAGGTGCTGGTGTCTATTCTATCTAACGTTGATGACACAAAATTAGTTACCAAGGTTTGTCCAATTCTTCTGTTTTTCCCCCTCAGTGTATATTTCTATTTGAGGATTCAGAAGACCACGGCGTTTATATCATATAGTCCGTGTAAGGGTCCTTGGTTTGTCGCTTCTCATTAACTGTTTAATTATTTACCTTTTGTTCATGCTTTATGTTTGCATCAAACAGGTTCTCATTCGTGCGCTACAGTCAAACTTGAAGGAAATCATCTTGGACAAGGTATGTTACTCCGCACTTATTATCTATCAGTATACATGTACTTATTTTTATTTATGGTAGGATGGTTAACAAAAAGAGTAGCTTCCTAGGCCCTAGCCCTTTCCAGGGTTGGGTCCAAACCCGATGGCGGTGATCCCACAGGAGTGCAGAACCAAGCACCTTTTGCTCTCTATTAGGAGCCAAGACACTGCTGCATCATTTTGTTTTATGGATTATTGTTAGCATTCAAGCTACACCTAATCATGGAATCCTTCTATATTTTTTCTTTTTTTGATACAGAGTGCGAGACGTCCATTGTTACAATTGCTACAACCACACTGTCAGCGTTATATTAGTCCTGATGATTTGGCCTGTTTGAATGCTACAATTCCTTCTCTTTGCTCCAAGGCAAGTCAATTACCGATCAATTTTTTGGAATGCTTTGGCTGGTTGTGCGTTCATTATAATTCCTTGGTGTACTTTCCAACAGGCTCAGAAAGAAACTTGTGATGATGATGGTGATGATGACATGCTAGTAAAGCCTTCCAATGACAACGATGATGGTTTGAAGAAAGCTGAGTCCGATAACGAAACACCTCCGTGGGAGGCCGATGAAAGCATGGAACCTGAAGAAGAAACCCCGCTGGCTGAGGGAGGTAAAAAGGATCCTTTTCTTCGGAGGCAAGAATTGCTTGTGACAAGTGGACTTGCTGAGGTTTGTTGTCTTGTTTTTGCTTTTTTTGGTCAAAATCTCCTATATTTTTCTATTTTGTGCTTTTTTTGGCCTAGTTGACTCGACATTTTGTGATTACATATTTCTGTATGGAATATACTTAAATACTGAATTTCTGATGCGTCGGGCAGAGTCTTGTTGACACATGCATCGAGAGTGCAGAAGAATTGTTGAAGTCAAATTTTGGAAAAGATGTTCTTTATGAGGTAATTTAGCACTTCATTTTATTTCTTTTGTATATGAATCCACTCATTTTTTTTATTTTATCTTTATATTTCTACATTGTTCTTCACATCGTTTACATAGAAACACGTAGAAACCTTAATCAGGGGTGCTAAGAAAAAAGTCTAAAAGGTTGTCTTTTGCCACTTATCGCAGGTTGCCACTGGGGGCGCAGATGGAATTCTTCACCCGACATTAGATGACAAGTTGACAAGCTTGTATGAGAAAATAGCTAGTCTTGCATCCGAGTCCAAGTCAGACGAAGCAGAACACATTCTCGAAAACTTTCACTCGAGCAGAACTATTCGGAAACTCATCTTGGACTGCTCAACCTTTGCTTCAGTTTTATGGAGTAAAGCCCTAAAAGGGAAATGCAAGATTTGGGCCCAAGGTCACAGGTAACTTTTTTGTTTGTTTCTTTTTGTCCCTCAAGTTTTTTCAGTACAAGAAGTTCTTCTGATATAACATATTGGTGAAAGCGCAGTTCAAAGGTAGTTGCAGCATTTATCGAATCATCAGACTCGAAGATTCGAGAGCTAACAAAGAAAGAGCTGCAGCCTTTAGTAGATGATGGTCTTCTTAAAATCCCGGTCGCAAAACCTGTAGACAAATAGTCTGAGGCTTGACTTTAGAAGAAGAGAACTGTGAAGGAATGTGTATGTTTACAAACACACAACTCATATGTTTACTACCTCCATTTCAATCAAACAGACTCTTTCGACTTCTTTTTCGAAATAGAGAGTACTATTTTTGTCCCTTGAATGTTTTTTTTCTCCCTTGAATGTTGAAGACACTTAACTTTCATTTTTGGTTGTAACGAGTTATCTGAACTTCACCAGTTTCTAATTACCAAGATTATTACAGATGGTTTGCAAAACATTTCCGAGAGTATTTGGTGCATTATGTTCATTTTTATTCTTCAAATTGTGAGCAATTGAGTATATGTCAGCTAGCGTAGCTCATCACCTGGAGTGAAATTCCCGGAACTTCAATATTTGTCCTTGTAGCCCGAGTAACGTTTATGTTTATGTTATCTAATGACTTGTGCTTCTTCAACTTGAATAAAAAATAACAATAAGTCTTGCTTGTGACCGTTTTTTCAAAAAGACCTATCATAGCCCCTCCCCATCTGCTCTCCCACAGTAGTTCCACTTGTAGCTTATGAGAGGTCTTTTTAAAGTGATGAAAAGTATTCGTTTTCAATGAGAATTTGTGAAAAAATAATTCAAAAATCGTGTTAATAAATGTGGTCTAAAATTGACTACTAAGATCCAACACATGTAGAGTTGATATTCAGGTTCCTGGAGTTTGTTCTGAGCTTGAAAATCGGATTTTCACACCTATTTCTTCGATCATAATTCATATCGACATTCTCTTTTTGCATGTTCCAGGAATTAGCCGCTTTCTTGTTGATAAACTGTGGAGTTCTTCTATGAGGGTAGCCTACGTTTGCATAATTCGATGGATCAAAAACAGGGTACTCGTCTTTCGATGCTCGATTAAACCTCATACAGTTCTCTATTACTCTGGCTTCATCTTTTAGTTTCTCTCTAAGAACCCTGAAATCCTTTGGTAATTCACGGGATGTTGGGGTTTTCCGTGAGCCAGTCTCGTGTTTAGCAAAGGGCGCGGTTTGATAAGCGGGTGAACTAGTAGGTTGTGACGTCCAGTTGCATTTGGTACACCGGTTCCTCCACCTCTCTAAGTTGAAGGAACTTCTCCTTGCATTATCTGAAAGACATTTGTATGCCTGCAAATTACAACAGTATTATATACTCCGTAATTATGTGTATACTCGCTAATATTATTAGTTAAACTAATTGACATTTGTTAATTAATGCGTTCATTCATTAAGCGAGTTATTTATGTCTTTCAGGCGACGGAGAGTTATGAGCAATCACCATCAAATCTTTATATATGATGCACATAAGAACACTCTTGAAGGTTAGTTAACATATAAAGTAAATTGCGAGGATAATTTAAACATCGTAACAATTTATGCACCTCTAGAATTCGTATCACCTAATGAAATAAGTTAATTTCTTTCTATAATCAAATGTTCAATATTTTTGGAAATATAGTATATGACACACGTTAGAAAAACCGATAAATATATAATTACAAATAACAATAATTCTCAAGACCTTGCAAGTGAGTAACATGACAGTAATAAACATCATTTTTCTCGAGACTCAAAATCATAAAACTACAAAATAAAAACAAGAATATAAGTTTCAATTAACGACAAATGATAGTTTTAACCTATTATTATTAGTCTAACCTGGGAAATGAGCTTGAATGAGAATTCTGCTTTGGGATGTTTGTTCTTGTCTGGATGTAGCAGCAACGCTAATAATACATCAAAACTTGTACGTTATATTAATTCGAAAAGTCTTTATCTCGACCGTACTTATTTCAGTTGGTCTTGTGTAAGACCGTCATCATATATAACAGAAGTACGACATAAAGAGTATAGTTAATCTAATAGTTATAGTCATTAAATAAGTGCATTATATGGAATTAGGGTTGTTATAGCCATGCAACGGTTTCATTTGACTTTTGGTTAACTTGTTTTCGTATTAAATACTCCCCATATGCACAAACTAACAAATTAAATTGATAATTACACCATAAAATAATAAAGTATGTAATAGTACTTCATATTATGTTGTTGAACATATTCCATAATCATCTTAATCTTACACAATAATAAAAGAAAACAAGCAAACATATTATCATCACAACTTATATGGGTAGATAAAGACGGGTCATTTGTGACTTCCTAGGCAGTAGACACTCTAATTTTTATCTTCTCTAACTAAGTGGGTGATATTTGACCAGCTGTATTATTAGAATGAAAGGTATCTGGAATAACTACTTTTATAAGGGTATTGACGTAAATCAACACGTAGATTAAAACCATTTTACACAAGTTATTAAAAAATTGTATGCATACCAAGTTTATGGTATTGCTTCTTAATGGTACTAATGCTTGCATCTTCTCCTACCTGCCATAATAATCAAATAAAAACACACATTAATAATTAATAATAAAAATTAACAAATTCCATCATATAATTAAAAAAATTGGAAAATGAAAAAAAAGAAAAAGAAATGCTTACTCTAAGAATTAAGTACCAATCAATGAAAGGATGAGAATGAATAATATTAATATTGTTAATACGATGATTAAGATGATGAATGCAAGATGAATTATGGAAGATGTTGAAAGTGTCAATTGCTAACTGAGATTTAATATCATAATTATTAGTGGAGTTTGATTCTTGATGTTTTACTCTAACCATTATTATTATATTTGAGATGTATAATATATGATATGATATATGATGTGTGAAGAAATGTTTTGAGAAAATAAAAGAGCAAAAAAATGAGAGAGAAATGAGGGGTGAAAGTGGAACGGTTAAGAAAAATAAGGAAATAGTATTTGAATGTGTTTGGAATTGGATTGGATTGGATTGGATTAGTTAAGTGATTTGATGGCAATGTAATTAGTAGTACGAGTAGAAACAACCAAAAACTAAAATAGTGTATTAATTAGTATGGAGTATAAGTAATTACAGTAGGTCTTGCTTGCGACGGATCGGATCTTGCGACGGGTATTTTGTGAGAGGAAATGGGTAGAGGGGAAAAGGTGGGCACCCCCCATCTGCTTCTCCACTCACCCTTAATGGGTATTTTGTGAGAGAATATGATATCCGTCTTAAGCTTGCGACGGATAGTGTCCGTCACAAATGAGAATTTGTGAAGTAATTAATCTTTGCTGTAACTCCTTTTTTAATTACTACTCATTTTTTCATGACTTATGGTCTTTTGTGAAATGAGAAATCAGTGGAGTAGTGTTGTCATTGTATATCGGAGAAAAGGAACATAATCTGATGTGATATATGAAGCCTAATATATCATATATAACTGAATTTATATCTTTTTTTTTTTTTTTTTTCGAAATTTACAAGTTACTAGTTTTAAACCCGTGCAGAAAATGCACGGGTTGTAATTAATAAAAGCCGTTATTATTTAATACATGATTATACTTGATTTTTGTTTACTTTTATAGTGAAACAAACAACAACTTGAATGTATTCAAGTAAAATATAACTATATGTATATAAGTAGTTTGCTTTTATAAGATAAATTTGAAATTCACGATCAATTAAAAAATCAATATTTTGTTAATATAACATGATTTAAATACATTCAAACCAATATAATAATTTAAACCAATAATATGAACAAAGAAATATCTTATATCAACGGGAATGCAAATAACTACATGTTTTCAGAAAACATGTCTTACGCTTTAATGTTTAGAGCCCAAAATTTTTAAACATAATATGATTTCTTACGGAGTATACACTATATATTTTTTTGTAAGTATCACTCAAACGATAAGTTGATAAATCCTGACTCCACGACTAAGCGAATGAGTCATGTAAAAGCATGTCATGTTGTTACTTGTTAGTAGTTGTTACTCCTATCATGTTTTATTATGCAGTTAAGATACCTAGCTTTGTATGAAGTGTAGTTCATGAAGATTGTATGCTAGAATTGAATTCTACAAACTAGAAGTATTGATTATCATGGTTGAAGGAAGCAGCTAAGCTTAAGGCTCACACGAGTAACCTGCTGCCTCTCGTTAATGCTTGCTGTTCATTTTACACAACACAAATTCTCATTTGTGACGGACACTATCCGTCGCAAGCTTAAGACGGATACTATATTCTCTCACAAAATACCCATCAAGGGTGAGTGGAGAAGCACATGGGGGGTGCCCACCTTGTCCCCTCTACCCATTTCCTCTCACAAAATACCCGTCGCAAGATCCGATCCGTCACAAGCAAGACCTACTGTTTACACAAATTACTTCTGTTTAACTACTTTATTGTTTCAAGGGAGGACTAAAATCGGACGCAAATTCTTTATTTGGTCGGTAAAATTGAGACGACTGACAAACTAAAGTAGGTAAAAACAAATTTCGTTATTTGCCTTTTGGGATGAGGAGTAAATTCATAACCGCTATCGCGCACTAAGTAAACTCTAAAGTATATGTGATAACTTGCAAATTACGTATATCACGACAATCACTAGGGGTAACAGGCTCGAAGTCTAGAAGACATATTTCACATGCCACAAATAACCTCACCACAACAGGTTTGAAATTGAGATCTCTAAGAGTTTCACTCAAGTTTTAACAACTAAACTTCTACAACACCAATTATCTACAAAAAGGTTTTGAGCTTAGGTTTTGAGTATCATTATCAAAGGTTTTAAATTATCGGACATGTATTGCAAGAATGATAATGAGGAAAGAGGATATGTTGATGCTCCTCTTTGTTTTCCCACCACAATTGTCTTACATAATCTTTATCCCAAATTAGCTCGCCGGCGACTTCACCGGTTGCCTTTTCTGGTGACCGGCGAGGCTACTCCGTCTTCTAATTCTTCTTCCCAGCCTATTCTTGCTTGCCATAGTCTATTGTTGCTATTTTGGAGCTGCCTTGACTGTTTGTAGTCTAGGTTCATGTCAGGATAGTTGCTCCTCGTCTTGTTTTTAATTGAATAATTTTTTAGTTGTTGGTTTTTGATTCTCTGTCAAGGGGTTCTCGCTCCTATCCTTTACTAGTGTTGTCTAGGCTTTGGGTGTTGTTGGCGGCTTCCTCTTCTCCGCATGAAAAATATGTGTTCCTCTATTCGTTCCAAGAAATTTTTTGAAAATTTTTCTTGCGCCCATGTTAGGGATGGGTTTATGGAGGGTAATGAGGAGAGGATAGTAGGCCGTTTTATGAATCTTCAGGGGTCACCTTTGTACAGGGTGAAGGAGCTTAAGAACAAGGGTAATGGTTTTTTTAGACAAAATATTTTTGATAGGGCTGCAGCTTGTTACGATGAAGCTTGCAAGCTTCTAGGTTTAAGTATTGGAGTTACTGTGGGTGATGATGTCCAATTTGTGTCTGATCTTGCTGTTTCCCTTAACTCTAATCTTGCGGCATGTGCCCTTAAACTTGAGGAATATCATGCTGCAGTGGACTTGTGCTCTATGATTTTGGACGCTTTCCCCCAAAACGTTAAGGCCCTTTTTCGTAGGGGGATTGCATTCACAAAGTTGAAAAGGTTTTCGAAAGCTGAATTGGATCTTCTTGAGGCTTTGGTGGTAGAGCCTAAAAACAAGGACGTCGTGAGGGAACTTGATGTGGTAAAAAATTACCTTCTCATGAAGGAGAATGGTAAAAGAACTTTAGAGGTTGCGCATATGGTTGAGGTGGATAGGATCAACAAGAAGCTTTTTCAAGTCGCTGAATCTTCTAAGAAATCAAACAATTTGGAAAGTGTGTGCATTGAGGAGCCAAATGATTATAGTACTTGTGGCAAGGAATCGAGTAATGAGCGTGTGAATATGGAGTTGATGAATGATCTTAGTGTTGGTGTCACTGATTTGGACACCAGTTTAAAGAACGAGCAAATTTCTATTAAATCAATTCTTGAATTCTCTAAAAAAGGGGGAGGTACCTCCAGTCTAAGGATGCCCCCCAGACAAGCTTATCAAAAGCTCCTTGACATAAAAGAGTTGAACTTTTATCATAAAAGAAATTTGTCAGTCATAACAATCCGGATCCTAAATATTGTGACTACAAAGAAGGAAAGTCCAGGAAGCACTAGAGAAAGTTGTAAGATGAAAAAGAAGAGGAGAAGGAGGTGTCCTAGAAAGGGGAATTATAAGAATTCTAAGAATTTGGTTGTCAACAAAGAAGAGTCGCCTCCTTTAGACATCATTAATATGACTCCTGCTGGTTCTTGCACAAATTCGAGTGCGTCTTCATTAGGCGACAACTTCACCTCTCCAGATACCCAAATCATCCAAGAACCCTTTAAGGTTACTGTTCATGATTCAGGTTTGTTCTTTCACGGTTCTAATGACCTCAGTATGGTTCTAATGACCATCAACCTGTCTTATTATCAACTTCCTCTAATGACCATCAACCTTCCTTACTTTGTTCTTTCACGGAGAAATGTTTGTTTTCGTTTGAACGATTTCAGTGTGGCCCTAGGACGCCTATGTTTTCCAGGTCCCCTTTCAATCATCAAATGAGAAAGAAAAAGAAAAGGAGATTAATCACTCCAAAGAAGGATTACAGCAAAGTGGATGAATCTCCAAGACACAATTTATCTACTTGCTCATCAAGTGGATCTCTCAATCGTAAATTTCTACGTCCTAGTGGCGTAAGTGTGTCTTGTTGTAGGTATTCCCTCGAAGCTCAGCTAATAAAGAAGAGGAAAGATATGTTTCCACATTTGGCCAGCTCCGATCGTCCCCTCAAGAAGCGTGCTTTATTTATCACCCCTATCCTTAGTTTAGTTTCTTATTCTAATAATGTAATAATAAAATCTGACTCTGGGAGTCGGATTGGTACAATGTAAGCTACATTATCTTTAAAAAAAAAAAAAAAATCTTTACCTAAATCATTTGGTTATGGACTGAGCCGGGCGAGAGGAAACTTTCACGTCGCATCCGATTCCTCTGCATCATCTGGCTCAGCCCCGGCCGGCTCGCTTTAAAAGTTTGGGAAGATGTCGATCGGCAACTCATAATCTTTATTACCAAAATGGAAACATACATTTACAAGTACATTATTTCACCAAAGAACAGAATCTACATTTAGGCAAAAGTTAACATATATCGTAGAGTTCTAATTTACAACTATAATAGGATCCTTAGCCTCTTCTCACAAGACCGGAAGATGTGGGGCATCACTAACCGGAAGAGTGGTAGACCCAAGTATCGAGCATAAACGCTAACTACTGGAAGAATGAGAAGAGCAAATTGTCGACCACATGATGGTTCAAATAGGCTGTTTCTTTAAACGAGCTGTTTGTCAGTCCATCTCATACAATCTACTATAAGGGAGACCATCTCACACAATCTTCACGGATTTAGAACAAGGCGAGGAGCCGTGAAGGTACAAGCATATGGCGGAGATATCATCCATGGCTATACCAGGCCGCTTAGATTTCCAAGCATTAGCAGCGTATTTTACAAGCGTCTTAGCAGAATGTTCCCTACTTGGTGCCGAACTAACAATCTGCACTGCTTGTTCATTGGAGATGACATCCCAAACCTACATTAAACATAAAACAACAATTAACATTTGCTAGGAATATCAGCATAAGTGAGCTTGTGCGAGTCGGTCTCATTTAATTATAGATTTAATGAGTTGGTCTCACATATAAATTTATTTAAGTCAGAAATAGTCGACAATCAACACCATTGTCTAACATATAATTTTGACCTATCAAAACATCCGTAGCCTCACCACATATCGAATCTAATCATGATGTCTCAGAGTAGTGATTAGGAAAAGTAGAATTGGTAAAAACCTTTGTTAAAATCATGCTAAAAAGAAGAAATCTTGCATAGAACATTTTACTATGAAACATGAAGAGTGTAGATTTAAAAAAAGTCTATATTAGAACTTAACATTGGAATGATATTCTACCTTCATCTATCTCATTTATATGGTCACCTTTTCAATTTAATGGTCAACTAATGTCAATTTTTAACTATTAATTTTACCAAACAACTATTTTTACATTATAATTTGCTCTTCTTAAAATTTGTAGATCTGAGCACTTCTGTCTCAACAGATTCTTCACAAACTTTTGGTTGCCAGGTGAATTTGACAAGCTTGAAGAACCTGATGAGGCGGTGATTGACAAAGTTCAAGAGATAGGTAAGAGGGTGATAACTTACCCCATCTGTAGCCAATATAGCAAATTGGTCATTAATGTCGATATGTCTCATCGTCATTTGAGGCTCAGATATAAGACCATACTGTTTTAAAGAATGATCACCGAAGGCTCGGGATAGTGCCAGCCCTGGCCCTGGGATCCTTTTTGGCGGCCACAGCCTATAAACCCCGGCTTCATCATCAGAACATATTACTCGCCCTCTCGATTGTGCTATCCTTTCTGCTTCCTCTGCAAATGGCAATGAAGAGGAAAATGTTAATTTGACCTGGCAGCTAGTCTTGTATGAGACCGTCTACTAAATGACTAACCTTTCTTTGCACATATTAGAGCATCTTATATAAAAAATTGCATTTTACCTGGTAAGTTGGGCTTCAAATCAATCGTCAGCTGAACTGGTACCAAATTTCCGTCTTCATTAATTGTAGCCAAGACAGCCCGAGAATCACCAACATTGGCCACAGTAAGAAAATCACCCTGATTCATGCATATGAGAACGTGTATTGCAACCTCTTACACAGCAGCATATGAACAAGTATACGATTTCAAAATTTATGATATTTTCATGCAATTAATTCTCCCCCTGCCCAATAAGAAAGGGAGAAAAAAAAGGAATTTTATAAATCCAACTTCCTCACCGCTATAAATATATGATAAATCATAGTACTAAAACTTGGTTTTAAGGCAATCTCGGAATTCCACTACAAATAAGAATTTTTGCGATTACCTGTCTCACAATCGTCAAAGCTGTAGTCCCACTATCAAATGAGTCAATTCTAGGATGGTGCTCAAGTTCTTTATCAATGGTAGAACAAGTCCTCAAAAATATTTGCTTCCATATGTGAAATTTCTTGGCTTCACTGGTTTGTTTACTCAATTTTGGATCAAGATCAATATCCGAAGGCATGGCGAACACTTCTTGCCAATTGCATAGCAATAAAGTAGGCAAAAATTTGCTGACCCATTTAGCAACGAAGTGACCCCAGGGACCATGTCCATCATAAACACCACAGAAAGTCACATCTTGCTGATGTCCAAACTTCTGCATATGTAATACAGCCCATCATGAGATGTATTCTCAAAGAGATTTATCTCATTTTTTACTTTAAACTGAAGATGGTAAGACAAGATGAGAGGAGAAAAAATTTCTAGTATACAGCTTAGACATACCTCCCAAACTGTCAAGCAGTCTTGATTAAGCCCTTTCTCTCCCTTCTTGGTAAAAACCGACGCAATATGTTTGCAACTTGTCGATGTTTCACTAGGACATCTTACAGTAAGATGATTCTTCATTGCTTCGTCTGCCAATGTTTCAGCAGCTTCTCTTCCCCTATCAGTCTTATTAGTACTTCCCTTAAATGAAACACTCTTAGCCAGTCCCTCAAACAGAGATGAGAATTGCACCATGATCTGCAAATCAACTACTAGTCATTAACATAATATCATTTAGCTTTATAAAGACAATAAGCTATTCTGACTTATAAAGATTATAAGGAAACTTGTATTCAAAAGCTGGAAAAAATTACATAGAAGCCTAGTGTATGAAGAACAATGAAAGATTGTCACTTCTTACCCCCATCAAATGTCCGAAAGAAGTGTTAAGTCAAACATTAGCATTTTAAAAATGTACATTAAACACTTCGAACCAACGTTACTGAAAGTTTCTTTCTTCTGTAAAGCAAATGCCAAAAAACACTTCATTGCTTCACATAACTACCATTTACGCTACAATTGCAAGAAAGCTTTATAAGAGGGAAGCGCAAGATTCACCAGATTATCACTAAATGCAACTCCTTTAAGCTTATTAGCAATAGTTTACCAATCAGTACTTTAGCCGGTGCTCCGTAATCAGATATCACGGCGTGTTGCAGCGTAACCTGGACAAAATTTGCTTACAAACCGTATTGTGTACAAAAGGTCTTCAATTCTCCTGAAGTTAGTCGTCAAAAAACATATGAAACGGTGAATGATGACTAATGGAATTTTTACGTTCTTGCTTTAATATTGACGCCTATGCAATTAAGCATGTACTTGAATGAGGTCTTTCTATAGAGAGCAAATTTGGAAGTTATAGAGGCAGCTACCTAATCACATACATTAGTTTAATGAAAGTCGGTTTTATCGAAAATGACCTTTGTTGAGATGACATTTAGGCTTATTTAAATCAGGTAAGTGGAATAAGCTAAAAAGGCGGGGGATATAATACGAGTATGGATGAGTTTAATTAATCAGTAATGATTAATTTAATCTCAAATATAAGTTCCTTAGATTGACAAAGACATTTTAAACGGGCGCACTGCCTTCACAGAATGATACAGCTGCGGTAGCTAACGTACTGTCCAACTATATCATCAACACGGCAGTATGTAGAAAACTAATTTAATTTTTCTTTACACTTAAACAAATCCAAACAATAAAAGCAGCAATATCCTGGATTTGAATAAGAAAAACAAGGCTGAAACAAGGCCAGCTGTCTCTCAGGCAAATCATTTTGTACAAGGTTGGACAAGTTCAATTTAAGGAAAACTACCCAGGTGTTTACAGTAAAATCTAGTGGATGCAAAACTATAATATCAGGAATGCCAATCAATTTCTTATAGAAGTGGTTGAAACTTGAAATGGTATAAGCACTCATATCAACTACTGAGTACTAATGAGTAAAGAAATGCCGCCAAGAAAATTCAGGCCGCTTATTTGATTTCAGTTATATAATGAGGAATACCTAATTGCACCATATGGTCACCTATGAATATAATGAGCTCGTCATTGGAAACTACTTGCGTTAATAAATTAAATAAATTAAAGGGTTTTTCTACATGGTACCCCTGTGTTTTTTCGAATTCTACGCGGTACCCCTTAGTTTTTAAAATTATCGTTGGTACCCCTATACTTAGTAAACTATACTTAGTAAACTACTAAAAATCGAGTTTTAAAACGATTAATTTTTACAAAGAAAATATGTTTATGATTGTCTAAAGGATATTTATGATAACGACATGCAATATTATTGTCAAAAGATCAATGAAAAGTGCATAATATAAACGTTTAAAACAGACAGATTAGTGCATTATGGGTATTTTGAGAGGTTTTCATTAACTTAAGGGGTATCATGTAGATTTTGAAAAAACGAAGGGTACCATGTAGAATTCAGAAAAATACAGGGGTATCAGGTAGAAAAACCCTAAATTAAATTAAACAGGTGTCTTATTTTAAGTTACAATATATTACTCCATTGTTCCCTCGAATATTTGTGAGTTGTGAGGGTAACTTGTAAAGAGAACACTATTGTATGAAAATGCTATGGTGACAGATGAATTATCAAATAAGAGAAAAAAATGCTACGCGGTTGATAAAGATGGGCAAAGGGAGTACCAGCTGACTGATGGCATGGTATTATGCTACATGGACACTTTATTTTAGAGAGTGTCAGCGTCACGCATAAGATATTGGGACCTTCATACAAACACGACATTCCAGCACCTCATTGTAGTCCAAAAATACGAAACCTTTTCACAAAGTAGCCATGTCGCATCGGACACTTACAGTCAAGCCGGAGTAATATAGCATGATACTAGGTGCAATGACGGTATATTAGTAGGTTCACCAATAATCACCACAACTGCATCTTCCATTTAGAAAAGTATGGTATCTGTTGACATCTCTCACAATAATCTCCTTTTCCAAAATCAAGCTGAAGTACTTAAATGCTTCGTGACAATCTCTACATATTCTGAGATTCTTTAAAATTCTCAGAGGCTTCCCAGGAGGAGCTGCACCACTTACCACCCCAAATGCCAATGCCAACTTCTCGCTGTGATACGAAAGCCCTTCTCTTTTCTCTCCTTCTTCTACATCATGAATCATTTCACTCCAATTTGGCACATAACCAAGTTCACCAATTTCCTTCATGAGCTCTCCAAGTTTTGAGTAAACTTCATCTATCTTATTGTGCTTACCATCCCCTGCCACGAAAACGTGCACTTCTCCACGCACCTCTATCCAACTCTTCCCGCTTTCCTTTCTCACCCTCAAATTATTCATCTTCTTTCTAATCTCCGAAGCTTCATGCCGTCTCCCTGATGCTGAGAATGTATTAGCAGCAATCACATAGGCCGAATCATCATATGGGTCGATCTCTAATAGTCTCTTACTCATCCTCCAAGCAATTTCAGGAGCACCATTAGCTGCACTAGCCGAAAGAAGGACCCGCCATACTCCCGCATCCGGCTTGAATGGCATTGTCATTGCAATCCTCTCTGCATCATCTAACCTCCCAACTCGGCCCAATGCACCCACTAAACACGTATAATGCTCTAACGATGGATCCAATCTGTAATCAACTTTCATCTTATTGATCCACTTTTCAGCCTCATCAGCCAATCCTGCATTATACAACGACGTTAGTACAGCTAAGAAGCTGTAGTCATCAGGAACAAGTCCTCGCGATTCAGCTAACCTAAACAACTCAATAACAGACAAACTGTCGCCTTGATGAGCATACGCAGCCATCATTGCATTCCACCCAACAATGTTCAAATCAAACAATGATTCATCAAACACCCTCCTCGCCTCCAACACCATTCCACACTTCCCATAAGCGGTAACCAAACCCGTCCTCACATAAACAGCTTTATCAATCCCAGTTACAACCCCATGACCATGAATCACTCTACATTGTTCCAAAGCAGCAAGCTCAGCACCAGCAATCAACGCTCCCGAAACACTATAAACCGTCGAACCCACACCACTCCCCACCATCTCAGCAAAAACACCCAAAGCATCAACAGGACGACAATTCCTCGCAAACCCAACAACCATAGACGAAAAACACACCTCATCTCTCACAGACATTTCATCAAACACCTTCCGTGCATGATCACAAACCCGACATTTCATATACAAATCAACAAGGGCACACCCGCAAAACGGCTGAGAACACAAGGAAAGCTTAAGGGACAAACAATGCAGCTGCTGACCAAACGAGAGAAGACATAACGAAGCGCAAGTCTTGAAAACGGAGGCGAAAGTCCTTTGATTGGGGCGAGTCGGGTGTCGAAGCATGGAGATGAAATGGTGGAGGGAGAGTGGAGAATTGGGGTTTCCGGAGATAAGGGCAGTCCAAGAAACAACATTGGGAAATGGGATTTGATGGAAAACTGATAAAGCTTTGGGAAATTGATTGGATTTTGAGTAGAAAGTGATGAGTTTATTGAGTAGAGGAAGTGAGTGTTGTTGTTGTTGTTGATCAAGTTGTATGTTTGATGTTTTAATTATTTGAGCGTGCAATTTTCGCGGGTCTTCTTGCATTTTTTTGAATTGTTTGTTTACAAGATTTTGCAAATTGTATGTGATAAATGATGTATTTGAGTATCTCCAGCTTGTAAAGGTGGCCAAAATGGCGGGCCATCCCAGCCCGGCCCCGGCTCGAGAGTCGGGATTACAATGATGCTAGTTTGTCACAGCCCGCTGCACCTAATGGGTCGGGCCGAGGCAACCGTACTGTTAAGAAGCCAAGAAAAAAAGGGGTATTTCGACTAGCCTCCGCATATGGGTTGATCGGAACAAGGGTAGCAAGGCCCGATAGCTTCTTGAGTGATTAGGACGAAGGTATATTGAAGTAGAGATATTATGCCTCATTTTGTTTGGAATTAATTTTCTGTTTTTATGTTATGTATAAATAAAAAAATCACTGTCATAGGGATACTGTTTTAGATAAATTTTTGAGAATTTGACAATAGTGATAATTTATTTCATTTTGAAACTGATAGAGAATTTGCTATGTTCATATAAAAGTTAAACGATAGTTTATGAAAAAAAATGTGACCATAATCATTAATATTTATGATATATAATTAATTAGGAGTAAATATTGCATAAGACTAAATATTGATAGTGAGATCAGTTAATTAGAAGCAAATATTTTATAGTTGAGTGTCTTAAACGGAAAAAAAATTGAATGGTTAATTTTTTAGTAACTAGGGGATTAGATTTACTCTTAATATTTTACTCGTAGTAAATTTTTAAATTATACTCCGTATTTCTCAAGTTAAAGATGTATTAATCTCTTTTTTTTTGTTGCTTCTTATTTAAAGTGTTGATTTAGACATTGTCATTATTAGTTTTTGTTATTGATAATTACTTGAATGTTGGTTGTTAGATTGTTGTTGAATGTTTGATGATGCTATAAATTTCAACTTTAGTCTTAATTTTACCAAGTTAGGTTATCTCACTATGCGTGAGCTTGGTACACCCATGAGAAGACCTAACTAAACTAATTAGGAAAATTAATATTATGATTTTTTAACGCTGAATTTGGTTTAATCTGAATTCGTGATGGGTAGGACCACTAGTAGTAAAGCCACTATTACTGTAACAACCCGAAAAGTACCCGATTTTTCTAGTAAAAATATTTACTAACACTTTTTAGTAGAACTTAAGTTTTAAAATAGAAATTTTCGTTCGGAGTCGTATTTTGAAATTCCGCGTTCGTATTTGGAATTTTTGAGGAATTTCATGAAAAGACCGTTTTTCATCATCTTTGACTTTTCTTGACTTTTTAAGTCGTCTTTGACTTTCCTTGACTTTTTAAAAGTCGTCATTGACTTTTTCTTGACTTTTAAGTCGTTCTAAACTTTTCTTGACTTTTAAGTCATTTTTGAATTTTCTCAACTTTTAAGTCGACTTTGACTTCCGTTGACTTTTCCCGACTCGCCTTGCAAGTTTGAAGACCGAAATTTTATTAAAAAAATAATATTTTTGATTTATTTTTATTTAGATTTATTATGATTTATCATAATTTAATATAATTATTTTGAATTTATTTGGAATTTAAAGAATAACTTTTACGGTTTTTAATCGAACGTCATTTAACTATTCCCGACGCATCGTAATGCGCGCAACAAAATCGAAACTCGACTTTGGCATGAGTCACCCGCGCGTGTCATCGCTTTCCACTCACCATTAGATATTTTATTTATTTTGATTAAAATAATCAAAATATCTAGATATTTAATTACTTTATCGATCCGTCAACGGAAATTACGCAAATCGAGCAAAAACAGACCCGATGATCACCTTACCCACACGGCTCACCCTCTCCTCTAATAGACTTTGATATTTTTATTTCTTTTGATTAATATATCATAATATCTAGATATTATTTTACTTTATCGATCAGTTAACGAAAACTACGCAAAACGCTCGAAATCGGACCCGACAAGCTCAACATCACACGGCTCCCTTACCACTCTTAAGCCTTGATATTTTCATTATTTTTCACTACAATATCATAATATCTTTGATATTTAGTTTAAATTAACTTTATCGTTAATTATCTTTTATCGTTTACCGTAAAATAATTATTAAACGCGAGTCAATTACGGAACAACAATTTTAAAACTCAACACCTTTATTTGTCTATAAACTCACGTCCAACTCCACTCCACTTTACTCACAAACACCTTTTCACTTTTCAACAAATCAAATAAAGATCAAAATATCACTTTCTTTAATCGTTCTTCGTGTTCTTCATCGTTCATCAATTGTTCTTCATCGTTCTTGAGCAAAACCTCCATAAATCCTTCATTTCTTAATTAAATCCTTCCTAATTTATATTTCTAGGATCTCCTCTTCGCTCTCCATCTTCTAGTACGTTTTAAATTCAATTCCGTCAAGATCGTTTTCAACACTTTAATTATGAGAAATTTAGTTTAAGTTCTAATAATTGTTTTTCTTGTTATTTCTTATAGGGGAAGAGTTTGAAGACGAATTTGGGGACTCTTATATTTTGGGTGAAGACTAGTAGAAGGGTTTTATTAATTATTACTTCTTATTATTTTGTGCTAAGTGGGTTTTGCTAGCTAAGGTAACAATTCCGAGTTACTCGACGATATAATGTCACATAGCTTTGGTTTTTCTTTAGTTTGGTTCATCTTAGTTTTTGTTCATATTATTATGATTTTATGATTTTTAGTTAGTAACATGTTAAGTAGTAGTTATTATGGTGTTTTATGATTTTATAACATGTTGGTTGTTCTTGTTATTTTTTATGATTTCTTCGATGATGATTGTTGTATGATGGATGGTTAAATTGGTTGTTAAAATAATGGTTTGATTAATTAAAACATGTTAGAATTGATGTTGGAAGGGTGGTGGTTGAACCGTGGAGGTGGACAGTGAACCGGACCCAAAACCAGCCGGTCCAGGCCGGTTCAGGCCCGGTCCAGGCCGGTCTGGGCTGGTCCAAGGTGGGTCCGGGATTTGGTCTTTGGGTTGTGTCGATGTTAGATTGTTTAATTGTTGTTTGACGGGTTTTTAATTATGTTAAAGCATGCGGGAATTAATTAGAAACGGTTTTTAGTAAAACCGTTAAAAGAAAAGGCCAAAACAGCCATTTTAGCCAAATCAGGCCGTGAGGCCCAAATCAGGCCCATGTGGGTCCGGCCCAATTCAGCCCGTGGGTCCCACTTAGGGACTTGTGACGGGTTTTGAGTTATCGTTATTTTTATCGTGTTTTGTAATATTTAACAAGTGGGAAATATTAATAAGTAAAATATTTATTTAAAAAGGTTTTTCATAAAATTATTATCTCTCACATGTTAGAAATTATAATACGAGACCGTAGTTTAATTTGGTATCCTTTAAGTCAAGCGGGGGTTACGTAAGATGTAATAATTCACATGTTAGAATTTTCAATAGAATAACATGTAATGAATATGATGATTGTATGTTCAAGCCTCGATGGCTAAGACTCTGTTTCTAGCCGGTTTGGCCAAACGGGTTTGGTCAAACTAAGATCTAGTCAGCCCCGTTTTGACTGATGACCCGTCGCGGGACTCGGGTCGGGGATTTGTCTTCAAGTAAGGTTGTATTTAATTAATGAATTAGCCTTAGTAGATATGAGGCGAAATGATATTTGATTATGATTTATATGCAATTAGTCACATGATAGGATGTTTTTCCCGTGACTGTTTGATTATATGGTTGGTGTCGTGTTGACTAAGTACCCATAGAGAATTATGAGGATATGGCGTCTTGACCATTCTAATTCTAAATGAGTATCTTGGACCATGACATTGATAGGCCCGTACTATCTTTAACGAGTATATAGTTCACTGCTTGATAGCTTTTGTGTCACGGCCTGGGGGGCTTATCTCCAAGTCGGGGCATGGCATCCTAAGAGTTCCGCTTTGGGAAGGGAGCCAGCTTAAGTACTAGCCATCTCTGATTAGGGGGTCGCCTAGTAGAGTTTCTCATAGACGGTTATGTCATGGGACGGGGAATGGAATAGCTGTTGTCGCTAGGTCTGATCAGTCTAGGACTAGGATGTTTTCCTACCTTGTGGTATAGCCTCGAGTTACAATCGACTATGGACGGTTCTAAGAACTTATGCCTGTTTGTAGAAGTATAAGTCTTTCATGTATGTATGATTCTATGAGTTCTAGAAGGTGAGATGCAAGCCGGCTAGGATTGATAGAGTTTGGATTAACGGTTGTTAACTGGTTCACATGATTACGTGTTGATTAGGGTTTGAGTGTATCAGGGCCATGTTACTTGGTAACCGCTGAGCCAGCATACCAGCTTCCCTACCTCGAGTTATATTTTATCGTCGCTTTCACATGATAGCTTTCACATGATAGGTTATATGTTAGTTAACTGTTTCATAACATGAAAACCATATCATATATGTTAAGGTGTTGTATTCTCTATATACATTGCTTTTATGTTTTTCATGTTTCATTAAACTCGACATTTCGTGGCTGGGAGAACTCGGAGTTACTCCCCAATGACTGTGGCTTCCGTGTTTATATTTAATGCGGTCGAACAGGTGGTGTTGCATATTTGGGGTACATGGACGAGCTAGCGAGCGAAGTATTTACCTTGGACCTATATTCGGTTCATAGTTTGTATATTATTGTACACACTTTTATTTTCCGTATTTATACGGGAGATATGTCTCCCGTCTTGTAGATTTCTTTTGTATAATAGTATTTCCGTTTTGTAATGACCTTTTTATGTTATGACACCTTCGTTATGTATCATTATATTTCGTTTATGTATTTAAATAATTTTTTTTTCTTTCCGCAAATTTGAGGGTGTCACAATTACATTCTCATGGCTTGAACACGAAACATCTGGTTAAACTAGAACAACCCCTTACCAGTTGATCTAAGTGCTCATGGGTAAATTTATATCATGATTAATGTTAGGGTATCTCACTATGTGTGTTCTTAAGTACACTCATGAGAAGACCTAGTAAAACTGACCAGATCCGATAAGGTTAAACAGCGATCCGAGTGATCCGAAAAATGTGACCCGAAAGACCCAATCTGACCCGGCCCCACCCTATGACTCGGAATGAGCTATTATAAGCAAAATTCTAGCCCAAATGACCCAGAATGACCGAGCCAAAAACAACCCGAGTCGGAGTGGCCAAACCCAAAAAATGACCGACCCAATAATTAAGCCGGTAATTATTGACTAGAACGACCCAAAGTGACCCGAATGACCCATTTGTCAGGTTTACTCATGAGTAGGGCTGGTCAAGCATGTGAGTTGGGCTTAGTTTAGGGACTCGGAACCGGCCCGAGATAGGGGCGGGTTGATCGCAATGGGCGAGGGCCGGGCAATTGGTGACCCGAGGGGAGGACTTTGGGTGGGACTAGGGCGAGTCCGAATTTTGGTCCGGTCAGGCTTGACATGGGGGACCCAAAACCACCCCGGGATAGAAGGCGAGTCGGGCCGAGCTGGCCCGCTGACCACCTCATGAGTAGTGCTAGGCGAACGGTTTAACTTGTCTTTGGGAAAAGGGGTTATAAGCAGGCGAACGGTTTCGATTCTCGGCAGAGTCCCATATTAGCTAGCTAATTGCCATGGAATTATCAAACAACAATCTACTTTTATACTACTTGAATTTACATCACTTGTTTGTTTATTTCACAAAATAGTAATTCTTTTATATCGTCGATTCAGCTTACTACTCTGTAGTTTTCATGTTGCTCTTCGTGGACACGTCCTTCAGAGTGTTACAACGGCCTCGTGCACTTGCGATGTTTAAAAATAAACGAACAAATACGTTATACGTACTAACGTAGGTAGTTATTTTTGTTGTTGTTATACACATACTATGATACTACAACTAATATTTTCACATTACATTTCATAGTCGACTAGCCGTACTGAGTCAACAATGGGTAGCCTAGATGATATTGCATGCAATTTGGGTTCCCAAAAAAAGAATCTGGGTTAGCTCACATGCACATGCACATGCAGTTATCAAATTCATGATCTTAATGGTCAATTCAACAAACCCAGAAGGAATCCCATGAGCTCACTAAACTTTGTACTAAAACCAACAAGAATGTTCCTTCCAATTTTAACTTCATGCTCTCAATCCTTGCATTCCAAGAGTAAAGGGTCCACATCCAAATAACTAAGTAGAGGAGTATATACAAAGGGTACTCCTCTTTTTCCCTTTGTTATTCGAGTATCAGGAGCCTCGGCCTCGAGTTACCGAGAGACTTTGGGCCGCCCACCCGCCAAGCAAAGTATAAGTGCACATTGTGAGCGCCCCCTTTGTTATACTCCATCTAGGCCCTCCAGTAACTAGAGAGGATCCTAGCTCGCTCAAATAGACAATTATATATAAGCTCCGCACAATACCAATAAGACAATAAACCATTCATTACCTTGCGGAACTTTTGATGAAGGTTATAATTTAGAAAAGCCTATTATAACTCGGAGACAAACTAATTAAGCTTATGTCCCCTTCCAGTCTTCCTCGAAGCTTGGATATTTGGATACAATAGACGATTTTCATATCATTACTTCAGTCCATACGGGAATTTCATGTCCTTCCCTCTCAAGAAGGATTCATAGTATATGCTTTGCTTTTTAATTTTCCACTCATTCAAAAATATATGTTAGATACTTAAACACTATTCAAAGGATGAAAGTAGTTTTCTTTTCACCGAAAAACAAAAGACGATTTCCATTTCCATGTTTAACTCGGACATCGCTCCCTTCTTTTAACCAAAACTCCCAAATTTTAGTGACCATCCAAAAACAATCAAGCATTCAAAAGGGCTTGGTAGAATAAGAGAGGTCAGAAGCATGCCAAACATTATGCACAACTTGCTTTCAAAAAAGATTAAAAAAAAAAGGTGAGAATATAATGTAACTTTTAACATTTGGAGAAATGCATTATTTGTAGCCCAAGATGTAAAAGAGACAAAAATAAATCACATGACAATTGCAGATTGCAAGAAATGTGTCCAATAACATTCCAAAATATCCCCATATATACTCTTTTTTTTCTCCCTATATTTAATATGATAATGACAAAAAAAAAGAACACTTAATATATTTGAATGAACCTTTGTTAATTCTAACATTAACTTAATGATTCTGAACTAAACTGATTAGTGACTACAAAACAAAGTTTACAATTTTCCTCTAATTACCCGCCACCCGGAAAAATCCCCATATTTTCCTTCACTAAGAAACAAATAATACACAAAAATTTAAGTCTTGCCAGATTCTAGAACAACTAACAATCCCATTTTGGAACTTGTTGTGTCTTCTCAATAATCTGCAAGAAAATACAATAAATGTATAAATGCATATGATCAAAATGAGATTATAGTTAGAGGGGAAATGGTTTAGAGTGGTGAAAGCGGATTTAGGGATATCATTGGACGAGTCAAGGTGAGTGAAGGCGGACATAGCACTGTAATCAGTCCTACAGTGGGTATGACCGTATGAGCAATGAAAAGAAGTGTAGGTGTAGCAATGTAAGGAAACAAAAATATTATACCCACCACGAAAAAAAGCCATTAGGCAGGGTTCAAGGGCGGTTTTGTATCGTATCCACCACATACTAGTACAGTCTCTCAATAGTCTCAAACACGGTAATGTAGATAATTTTATGTAAATACACGGTAAGAAATACTTATGACTGAAAAATAGTGCCTATGTAATGTAAGATGTAACAGGGTAAAAGATGGTTAGCGGGAAGTGAGACACATACGGTTTCAACTTTTCATCTGTTGAGGTGGGTGTGCATACTCCGTATTAAAGATGGCTAGATATAGGTCTTACTTATTGAATACGTATCCAACTCAACCCCACCGAAGTAACATCCTAAGTGAATCCGACACAAATATTTCCAAAAAACACCGAGTTTACTTACATACCATCGTCTTTTTTTTTCAATCCTCTGAGGAAGAGTGCCAGAATGACTATGAATCCCAAACCAGCTGTCCCTCCAAGAATTATAGCAACAATTTTTCCAGTATTTTGTCCTGAACCTACATTTAAGAAAATCAACATCATCCTAAAAAGGAGGTTTCGGGAAGAAAAGAGGTGTCGGGAAGAATTAATCTTTTACACTTGCGGACTTGCCTACATTCACTATTTAATTCAATCCCGTTTGAAAGCGGTGTCGGGAGGGAAGCTCACAGCAATATAAACTTATAAGATAACTTGAACAAAACCGCTGTACCCAAAAGAACCAAAATTTATCACCATTCTAATGCCACATCTTCCAAGTGATAAACAAATTAAGTGGTCCTAGATTCGAACATGCCGTGAAGGCAAAAACGATGTCGATATTTCATAAACAACCATGAACCTTGTCTCGACGCCAGACGGTTGTATGCATACATAACCAAATCATTAAATTTTATACTATAAAATGAGGAACAGCATTTAATGGTTTGATTTATAAACAAATAAACCTCCTTCACCATGTCATGAACACAAATTCTGATAATTTTGTTACATTGAGGATGATTATTGTGTAATGAAATCTACTCAGATTCTTATGCAAAATAATGTCATTATCTCATTCACCAGCCTGTCTACCTCTCATATTCTTCCCAATAATTTATACTTAAAACAGCATCACATGTAACATCAACTCATTAATACTATAGAAATAGAAATAATATTGATACGGATATAACTTAATCTCAATTTTTCTAAGACCATGAATATTCCCATCCCTTTCTTTGATCCTAAGATAATGACACCATGCATAAACACTAGCTTAATTGGTAAAATCATCGTAAATTCCAAGGCATTAGTCTAAAACCCATCTACCTCAACATTTTGCGCCCTATTCCTCCCTAACAACAACATTACACCAATACCTCAAGCACCACTTAAATTACCGAGTAGGGGTCAGATATACACAACATTGCACCAATACCTCAAGTACTACTTCAATTACCGAGTAGGGGTCCAATATACACAAAAATAAAGGGGAATTATAAAGCCACTCGCTTTTGCAAGAGCATGTATTTATATTAATTTAATAATACACTCACAAAATTGAGTGCCACGAGGCACGGGGGATTTCCATATGGCATTATCACCCCAAAATAAAACCAATACCTCAAGCATTACTTAAATTACCGTGTCGGGGTAAGATATACACAACATTACACCAATACCTCAAGCACTACTTAAATTACAGGGTAGGGGTCAGATATACACAACATTGCACCAATACCTCAAGCACTACTTAAATTCCCGGGATATGGGTCCGATATACACAACATTAAATCATTTTACTCGATTTCATCGTAATCCAGAACCAAAGAACGTAACTTTTAACAAATTAGACCAAACATGCTCGAAAAAACCCCAAAATACCTGAAGAAGAAGAAGAAGAATAACCAGAAGCAGAAGTAGGAACACCATTAGGAAAATAACCATAAGTAATAAAACACTTATGCAAATAAATTTGTCCAGACAAAGAACTTCCACATTGAAGTTGGGCTTTTTCGACAGCAGATTTAACACAAAGCCCACAATCAGCAACACCTAAATCAGCTTCACATTGTCCCAACACATAAACACCTTGATAAGTAGTTTTATAAAACCCATTACTATTACTTCCAATAACACCATTAACCATAACTTGCAATGCAGTATTTCTTCTGATTTCGAAACCCGAACCCGCTACATTTGTTGGATTACATACTTTAAACAACATTTCAAGTCCAGAAATTTGAGCAAACCCTGAAACTTCATATAACATGTAACACCCTAAAAGTTGTATTCTTGCTGAAACTACTTTACCACATACACTATTCATTATCAAGGGTATTTTCGTCACACAATTGTAACATTCTACATTGTTTAAGTCACCTCTACATTGATATAAACCTGAGATAGTGAATTGTGACTGGGACCCACCAGTGGTAGTTTTGTAAAAGTTGGTTTTTGAAGATTGTTGGATTAAGGTTGTTGTTAAGGTAGTTAATGATTGTGTGTAAGAACCACTTGGATCTGATAATGTTTGTTTAGCACAACCTTTGTAAACAAGTGTTGTGTAATCAGGGGTAGATTTGGAAACTGGGTTTGGGTTTATTAGTGTGATTAAGAAGAGTAAGGTTAACATTTTTGTTTGGATTTTTGGTGAGTTTAATTTTAATTTAAAGCATGTTTATTTTTGTGAAGAAAATATATCAAGATTTTTGGTCAGTTTTTTTAAAGTTAGTAAATATATTTTGGTATGAAGGGAAGAAAGAAGAAGGGAGAAAGAGGTTGGAGCGGCGTGTATATGTTGTTGTGTATTAAAAAGAGTGCAAATGAAGTGTGTCTAGTGTAAAGGAGTGCATAATACGATAAAGTTGGTGACTTTATGATTTCTATTGGAAATTCGTATTCAACTCTTTCGAGCTGGTTTGAAAACCGGTGGCGTTAACTTACATTGCTTATTCGAAAGAATGAGATAGATTGGTCCTAACTTTGAGTATCAATCTAATTTTCTTATTTATCAAAAAAAAAAAAAAAAAAAAAAAAAGTGTGATAAAGGTTTTGTGTTAGTTGAATGGAGTAGATAATTCAACAAAACAAAAGGTACAAATTCAAATAGTAAGGAATTACTAGTTGTGCCCAACCTTGTAAAGTTGTACTTATAAATTTGCTAATTGTTTAGCTAATCCAGTATTAACGGTAACTTGGGAGTGTGGTTTAAGGAAGGGCAGGAGTGTCGGGCCATGGTTCTCGGCTTCTCGCCATAAAATTAGATGTACAACCAGTCATGCTCCAGTAAGCCTCGCTTGTGACCGTATTTTCAAAACACCTCTCACAATCTCTCCACCACTTGCAGTTTGTGAGAGGTCTTTTGAAATGACGATTAATGTCCATCTTCTATGAGAATTTGTCATCGACCTTGACAAATCGCTTATTTTCGTCTTTTAAAATTTCGTGTTCCCAGACACATCTAATCCCAAAATGCATCGTGCACTGGCGAGAATTGTCGACCGGCCATGCAGGTCATACAAAAATGTTTTGATGGTGTAGGCACGTTTATCGGGTTGTTGGCTCTTTCTGTTGAACTTGAATCGGCATCATTATAGTACTATGCCTATCTCGCTATTGTTCATGTTATAACATGTTGACGGATACTTGTCGCAACAGATTTTTATGATACAGGCCACGGGGTATACAGATTCTCACAAGGCCTATTGAACGGTCCCTCCCATTATATACGTAATGCGAGAACTTGTTTAAGAGTTGGGTTTAATGTTATTGAACTTCCTCCGTATTTTACTCTTGCAGCAGCTCGCACAAGTCAAGACGACTAAATTGATAATGGAAAGCCAAATTAACAGAGCATTCTTTGAATTGAGAAACAACAAAATTTTGTTACTGACTGACTACTTGATGTAATAAACATGGATGTCCACTATATCTCAACATTGATCGGTAATCTCGGGCACAAAACTAACATCCAAAAAGCCATCATCACAGAATACAACATCAAGTAACTATGAATGATGTCCCTGTAACCCAGAGATTTTACCAGCAAGCGTCAACTCTAATGAAAGCTCCCGCTAAGAGCTTTCCGTCATCATAAACAAATAATTCACTAATTGAGTCGTTTGAGGCCTTATCTCCATCTATAACTCGGTAAATATACCATGCATGAGTCTTCTAGTGCCGGGAGATCAAGATTCAGGCGCACCATCTTCAGTTGGCAAACCAAATATCCGTAGGTTACGATCTAATGATCCCACGGCTATGTACCTTGCATCCCGGCCAAATTTGGCAGATGTTGCTTTACCTGCAATGAAAAAGCCCAGTACACAACTTTACAATTCCAAGACTAACTTTATCCCTATGACTTAGGATCTGAACACTCATCAACTGTTTCAAACTCCGTACAACTTAATCTAAACTCAACGACTCGTATTTTTTAATTTATCACTCAAACAACCAGACTCCTTAAAATGTGGAACCCATATATCACTCCCAACTATTACTATGAAGTCTCCAGTTGAGTCTTGGAAAACAGAGACCCAACTTCAAACATCAAGAGATAAGGATGCCGATGGATCCCGAATTCAAACCAAATCCATGTGGATCCGGTGGACTTGGAAATCAATCAAATCCATGTGTAGAAACGGATCCGGATCCTTTGGAGGAGGATTCACCCTCTAACCTCATGCCCGCTTTTATTATTTTTTCTTTAAAAAAAATGAAGTTAAAGGAATAGTAAAGTATATCCTACTGTTTTATGTTTTTCAAAAATTAAGCTACGCTTTTTACTCCTTAACTTTTTTCCATTAAAAAAATTACTTTGTTATTGTTAATTGTAATTTTATGAGACTCTCTTTTGATATTAATTAAACTTTAGGTTAAACTATTGTTTTCTAATATTTAAGAATAATACTTCAAGTCGCAGAAAAATCCGATTGATAATATTTTAATATTTTATAGTGATTTTTTTATTCTTAAAAGGATCAGTGAAAAATCGATTAGAGAATTTCATATCCTGTGGATCTGGATCTATTACAAGATATATGGATATGGATATGGATCTTATATGATCCTATCGAGATCCTAACCTTTGCCATGCCTAGTCAGAGATCCATATTTCAGTCACTTTGTCATGGGGTTTGGTCCACACCTTTCCAATGTCTAATGGTTTGTTTAGACAGACAAAGAGGAGGGACCGCAGGGGGGTGGAAAAAAAAAATTGCCTAATTGCTTAATACTGGTGAAGTGGGTTTCTCCAAACAAATTAAATTACCCCCCTCTAACACTGAAGTGTTTCTAGGGTAAGAAAAATGAGAACCCTAGGATTTGATAATAAAAAAACTAAAATTAAAAAGAAATTAACAGATCACAGAAAGTAAGCACCTGTGCCAGATAAATCAGGTAGGGTCTTTAAACAATTCCACTCAGACTTGACGCTTGAAACTTGGTATACTCTGCAAAATTAGAAATTAAAAAAATTTATGACCAAAATTAGTTTTTGTACCCACAACATAAAAGCTATATACAACACATATCTGCATCTAAAAAAAGTAATTATACACTAACCTTATATCCGAGCTAGCAACTGCAAGGTAACTCCCGCTATGATCGAAGTCAACTGATAAGCAGCCAAATCAATAAGTGAAATTGTACAATAAACCAATACAGTATATCATATTAAAATATAGATGCTCAAATCTTTCATCAATACCAGAGTTTGTCGAAGTGTCTGGATCAGGGGATGAGAAAGATCGGAAATTCTTTAATTTACGCAGATCCCAAAGCTTAACACCATCATGAGCTGCAGTCTGAACAATTTCAGGTGCAGAACGAATTAGAAAAGGGTAACCACGACAAGATGACACATTAATCTATTTCAACAAAAAAAACAAAAAGCACTCATACCGCAAGGAAGTATCCATTTTCTGAAAAAGACATGGCCGTGACGGGGCCCACATGCCCATCAAACTTTGCTACATTGACCTGTAAACAAACACAGTAATAAAATACATTCTAGGACTTGGGTGCCAAAGAAGAGCAGGGGATGAGGGATCAGTGTGAATTTGGCAGGCTTCAGAACAAGCAACTGTATCCAGAGTTTACCTGAGATTTTACATCCCAAATCTTGACAATGGCATCTGTAGTGCCAGTTCCAAGGATGAGACCATCGGGGTGGAAAGCTGCTGATGTGTACCCTTCCGAACTTGATGAGTCAGTTACCTGTCCAAAAAAAGAGAGAAAATGAGCACCGGCTCTGCAAAAGAACTTTAGATGTCTTTTAAACATGTGATGTTTCTTCATGAAATGAAAAAAGTGAATGAAATTGTTGAAACTATAACCTGTGAGAAACAACGGCCACTTGCAAGGTCATAGAAACACCACGAGTTGTCAAGAGAAGCTGACACAAAATACTTATTGGTTGCATGGACGGTAACAGCTTGCACCTGTTCAGAACCAATTAGCAAACATATGTTTTAACTGATACAAAAAAGATACATGAAGAAAAAATTGATGTAAACAACACTCTAGAGAGCAAAGCATGTAACAAAGACTGTAAAGATGATCTAGATGACCTCAAACAGAGATTACCACCACAATCATCATATTATTATCATTTTCATATCCGTAAAAAAATGAGAAGCCAGTAATCAGTTTTTGGATCTTAGTTTATTGTTTGGGCAACAACCGCTGGCATCTTATCAGAGAGGGCATTTTACCAGCGGAGTTGAAATAAAAGCATGCCTCATGCAAGGTTGAAAGCAAGCAATCCCAAAACAAGCTTGGAACCGAACGTGTCCACCTTTCAACAGAATCACAGAATTCCTCAAAGGCCCGTATGCCAGGAGGTAAGGGGGGCCTAATGGCATAGTAACAAGGTCATGCCCCCTACTAAATGTACACAGAGGCTATGTTACCCCGACTTGGCTGAAAGTGCAGTACAAGACATGGTGTACATGCTAAACGGGTTATATTAACGTCTCTTTCCAAACTGTTTATTTTCTTTAACTGTAATTATGAACATATAGTCATTCTTAGTTTTAATAATTATATAGTTTTATTTATATTGGTAAGAATAAGCATTTTTGTCTAATATATTCAATGTCGCAACTATAAGAAGTAGTTGATTGATTAGTTATTATACGTATGTGACAAATAGTGACTATATTTACATGGTTGATCGTTTGAGTAATGAGACAAATAGTGACTATATTTATATGGTTGATCATTTGAGTAATGAATATAAGCATACTTTATTTGAAAATGTTGAAAATTTAAATTATTTCTAACTTTATATTAGTCTCGTCTGCTTTAAATACAAACGTCTGGGTTGCTCTAGCAATGTAGCTCCAACCAATAGCTTAAAGAGTAGGCAGAAAACAGCATTATGAAATGCATTTAAGCAGCAGGAAAGAAAAACTAAATCAGTGGGCCCAGGTTGCAAAACAGTCTTTATTGAAATGTGGTGAAAACTGCATTCAAAAGTTTTACACCGTCTAATTTCCATGACAAACTTAACAGATACATAACTGCAAACAAGCAGGGGATAATTTGTTTACAGATATTTAAAGGAAAAATCAGCACAAAAAAATAATGAGAAATTACCTCTGCTGTGTGGTCCTTTAGAACATGCCTACAATCATAAGTACCGTCGTCCAACCCACGCCATAGTCGTACAGTCTGTTAACAACATCAGAGTTTAATGAGCAATAATCAGAAATTCGGGGAGAGGGAGTATAATCAAATACGAACTTGACAAAATTTAAGCCTTGTTTGGATAGAAGGATTTGGAAGGAAAGGGAGGGGAGGGATTTGAAGGGAGGCAATTTCATTGTTTGGATAGCAAAATGTGGGAGGAGGGATAATGGATAACTCCATTTCATGGCAGAATGTTTCCCCTCCAACATAGGAAAGATTTGGAGGGAAAACTCCCACCCACCATTCCACCTTCCCTTCCCTTACCTTCCTTTCCATCCGATTTTGGCATCCAAACAAGGCCTTAGTGATGACGGGTAATGCAATTATAAACAATCGAGACAGTTTTCTCTTAAACAAAGACAAACTCAGCAATGTTTCCCCTCCAACATAGGAAAGATTTGGAGGGAAAACTCCCACCCACCATTCCACCTTCCCTTCCCTCCTTCCCTTCCTTTCCATCCAATTTTGGCATCCAAACAAGGCCCTAGTGATGACGGGTAATGCAATTATAAACAATCCAGACAATTTTCTCTTAAACAAAGACAAACTCAGCAATACCCTGGACAAATATTTCTCCTCTAACTAACTAAACAGTCCCCTATGGAATACAAAACAGTGGACCAGGGAGTATATACATGTTGCTTCACTGGAACAACAGGCGCAGCCGCGCAGACACCAATACAGATGATCAATTCTTAGCAGTCAACATTCCCACTACTTAAACGTTCGACACGAGTCTTACAGCTATCGAAATAAGTAGGACCCAAGAAAAGAATATCATCCTCCTTATCAAGAAATACGGATCTCGTCCTCTTTATCAAGGAAAAAGCAAACAGATCTCGTCCTATTTAACAAACAAAAAAAAGGAAATACTCTAAAGAAAAACAAGGCACGACTTCCATGTCATAGATCAAACATGCATTTCAGATGGCTATGAACAAGTAAATGGAAAAGGAACCTTGTCTGCCGATCCTGTTATAACCAAGCTCTCATCTTGTGGAACAATTTTAATGCTAGTAACCTGCAAAAACCATGGGCAAATGGTTATTGGATTGGATGTTTCAGCATTTAACTTTGTTATATAGTTCAGAATTGCACTATGCAGAACCAGCAAGAGAGAGAAGCACCTTCTTTGAATGACCACTGAGCGTTGATAAGATCTGTTCAGACCCCCTATCGAAGACAACTGCATTTGTATCAATCCCTCCCGTTGCAATGATATCCTTTAATTGTGGAGGTTAGTGGGAGAGAAGATAAAACGTTATCAGTCAGAAGCGATAGAACTGAGAACAGAAAACAGATTAACCGAGCATTTTAGTATGTAGAAGCAGGCCCTACAACCATCTTAAACACAACCATGATTCAATAAGACAGATAAACACCAGGATCGTCCACTTCAAAGAGATTGCGATAAACTCAAGACAAGCAGCATTTACATAATAATGGAAAGCTAACTCCAATAGAATAAACCATTAAGCCACTCTAATCAACACAAAGCTTCTAGCATACCTTAGACTGGTAGATATCAACACATAGAATGCCAGGTTTGTTTGTTTTTGTAAGAGGATAGCTGGAAATCTGTGTATACCGTTCCAAATCCTCGATAGAAGCTAAGGTGGCAGGTATCTGAAATACGGAACACCACAAAGAAGTGGAAATAGTCAGAAACGACTGCATACTCTTCAGCAAGAGACGCATATGTGAATGAGAGAGAGATAATTTACTATCACAAGATTCAAACTGAAATTCCAAAACACTTGTTAACTGATATAAAGATTATAAAACAGCATCTGTAGATTCTAGTGGAGCATACCGTCCGCTTCTTACGCTGCTGTGAAAGTACTGCATTGCAGTCAGTGAGCTCTGCAATAATATCAGAAGAAATCCCTGGACGCAATTTCTTTCCTCCAGGACCCAAATCCTCGACATCAGCAACTGTACATCACAAAACGATAAGTACAAGTGTGTACTGGAGAAAAGTTAAATGCAAAACTGCGAAAAAAAAAAAAAAACAGAAGCAATCACCTCTTTTTCCATTGCTCAGGGGTGCATGTACTGCATTACCAGTATCAGCGTACATAGGTATTTGCCTTTCTGCCTGGGCCAATAATGTTCTTGCCTCATCTCTTTCCTTCCTTAGCCTTGCTATCACACGGCAGGCAGCATCATGCTGTACGTAAATTATGCAACACCCTTTTTATTAGTTAAACCCAAAAGAAATAACCCTATGAACAAATAAATTGTTTCATATAGAGCATATATAGATGTAACAAGGTCAAATTGAAGCGTGTTTAGCTAAAGGAACATCTAAAAAAAACAATTCATATAAATCCAATTGTATGTATTGATGTTATTGATGAGGACCAGTAGTTGGGACAGTGAAAGTGCAATCCGTTGGACAAGAAATGGTGCGAGCTAACAATTTGACCCAGCATAAACCAAGGAGAAACCGTAAATAATCAAATATATATTACCAAAGAAGTTGTGAAGAACAACAAAACCCTTTTAAACGAGTTTGTTAGACTGATTCCAAAAGCAGCAAGTATTTTCACGTGGTTTTCAGCCACATATCTAATGCATTTTTAGGCTCCAAGAGGGAAAGGATCCCTGGTAGCTTGCCATTGTTACAAAAGCTTAGCACTTACATGCACCAGGTTTAATGTTTCAGTAGTGTCTCACAACTTCAAAAGTTTAATCATCAAAGGAATAATAATGTAATCAAGGAATGCTAAAATGGATGTTATCAATTATCATAAAAAATGGCATTAAATGGCAGCATCCGAAAGCTATGACAGACTTATCAAGTCACAAAGACCTTTGTAAAATGAATAAGAACCATAGAATGGCGCATCCGACACTTCAACAAAATGAGCTATAGATATAGAAAGATCTTTAACCTGGTATAGAGCATGGCTCAGTTCTTGACGGGCAGTATGCAACTGTTGCTCCAGGGCAAAATTTGATAGCATCAGACTATCCCATTCCTGTATATTATAGTAACTGCCTTCAGAAGCTAAAAGCAAATTCAAAAAGAATACACATGTCTCGCATATAAATAAGCATTGCCAATGAAAAGTAAACTAACATTCATCAAGCTTAAGAATCGGAATCAAGCGGCAGATAACCAATAAAAAGACAATGTCAATGACCCTTGCTTGGACTAAAATACTTATTTCAGCAATCATTTGTTATCAAAGCATTTAAAGATAAAGAAAAATGACTCTTTTGGACAAAAAAAATGGCATCGTTTTGGAATATTTGACGTTGTTTCCAGTTTCCACCTCATCAAGTTACATAGGTAATTTCTCACATAGACATCAACAACTAGGAGTCAAAATCATTTGAATCAGCAACCATGTCCATAACAATTAAGGATCATAATGAAGTTTTGAAGTACTAAAAATACATGACCACATAAGAACATGAGACTAGAAATCTTTCAAAAACTCCTTACTTATATGCTTTTGAGTTTTGAGTCTTTTGACCTCCTTACTTATGTTCTAGTGTCAAGTGTCAACTGTCAAGCATCCGATGAAAGTACAAAGGGAAAACTGAAGAGGCCAAGCAACAAAGGATATAAGAAATACATACATTCTGGAACATGCCAACCATCCCAGGAATACTGGCAGCCTGAACAGGTCTAGGCTTCACTATCTGCAAAATCAATCCACATAAACAGCTCACTGTAGCTAATAGTCTTAAGAAATTGGTTTACAGAAAGTGTAAAACAAAAAGACGTTAAGATACCTTGCCCGCTTTAAGTGTAACAATGTCATCCATAGTCAGTGGTTCCCCCGTAACTGGACATTTTCCGAAATCCTGCATGCCATTATACCAAGAAACATAACTATATCATACACTATCAGCAATTAATCCAATTAGTTATAACAGTTGATAACACACACACACACACAATCACCAAGAACTTCTCATCACATGTAACTTTTATTAGTTGGTACTTTTCTAAATGGCATAACCATAATCAATCAATCAGTACCATCAATAAGCTCAGCAAAAATAAATTAATCAAAATACTGCAATCTGTTTGTTCTCCTCTTAGCTATTGTCACTCAAGAGACTAGAGATAAATGTTATGTCTAATGTAAATATCAAACAAATTCTTCCTCTCGCATAAGCATCATTAAATCATGAAACCAATGTATTAACAGGTTAAAGATTCAGGCTTAACACAAGCTAAAACTCTTCGAATTAAAGGTGCAAGGTGTATTGAAGCGAAAAGGGTCCATAGGGATGAGGTATATGGTAACAGCATGCACCCATAAATGTGACGCGGACTTTTTTTGCGAACAATACAAGAGATTTTCAAAACATAACTTTGTGCAACAATAACCCTTTATGAATATTAAAGACGGCTAGCTTGTAACAAAGTAAAAGGTAGGAATACTTTAGTAAGAAAAGGGAATAATAAAATAACTAAAAGAAAAATAGTAAAAAAAATGTAATAATCTGGAGGCTAGGTTATGCTAGCTTGAGGAGCGACTTTTGAAATTAAGAGATATGTAGTCCATATACAGATGCATCAACTGAGGATTATGAAGAAAAATGTGGGCAATCTCCATATCTGGTTTGTAGAGATACTCTACCCAAGACTACTAAGAGCTCCTCAGTTCTGAATTCTGATACAGCTGCTTTGTCAAAGGCTTGCTTGGATTGAGTTTATTGTTAGGTGGAAATAAAAAGAAATTTAAAGAAGGTGGTGGATGGAAGAAGATGAAGAAGATAGGCTGACAATTACCTCATTAGGGGGTGATGTTACCACTTACCCACCTCCACAGAGTAATGTATTACCCATATAAGGGTGTAATTTGTAAAGATTCTTCTACTAAGTCATCACCCTCGCTTCACCAAACCACCGTCATTTTCCCCCTTTTCTACTAAGGGTGTAATCGATACTAAAATTTACAAATAATGCTATGCAACAACACATTCTGATTGCTTGCTTGGATTGAGGGTAAAAGAGGGGGAATGAATACTGCTAGAGTAATATGTAAGGTATGTTTTATATGTTTGGTATAAAAATTCACTCCTAGAATCTATTACCTTCATGAAAGGGTAATCGTAATACGTTACCCACCTACCCCTCGGGTAATGATTAATCGAGTAAAAGATTACCTCAGTAACTATTACCCTTATATGCCAAACCTATAATCGACGAACTCAATACCCAAGAAATTAACTTCCCTACTAATGATCGCCCAAATAAAATTTACTCCCGACTTATTCCATGGATTCCCGGCAAGCCTGAGCTTTTTTTCTCATACAATTATGTTACGATAAATCAAAGATCCGGCCTTTATACAAGTGAACCAATAACTATGAAGCTGAAATTTGTCTATCCCTCCACAAAAGATCCATTTTTAGCTACTCCGCCGCACTACAAGTCAAACACTAGCAACTTAATGTAAACATTGAAAAAAAACCTAGGTGTTCTCAAACTCAACAATGCCATCAAAATTAAAACAAAAAACAGAAGAAAGTAGGAAACCCTAGAATTAACAAAATTAATGGAGAAATTGAAAAAAAGCAAAGAAAAAGAGATTGAAAATACCGAAATGTGTCGTTGGATTAAGCGTTTCTCGAAAAGAAGTCCAGATTTCTTCGAAACAACGGGTTCATCCGGCACTTCACCGGAGACTGCGAAACAAAAGGCGCGCAAATCGAAGCAATATATATAAGTAAAATAAAATAATACTAAAACCCTAGAAATCGAAGAAAGTATTCAGAAGATGAACAAAAATACAAGCAATTAATATAAATAAATAGTAAAAGTGAGTAAAGTAAGTAGGAGGTGTACTTGAGCAGTTCATTGTTGCGAGAGAGACAGGGAGAAGTTGAAAGTTGCAGGCGGCGGGGAAGGTGAAGCGAACAAGAAGGGGGGTTTAGGAGTTTGGACGGAGAGAGAGAGTGAGTGAGTGTCGTGTTTCGTGTTACGGTATAGGATGATAATAACTAGTGTTAACCAACCCCATGAACCTTTTTTTACAAATAACTCCCTTATATGTCTATTCTTACTAATAACCACTTTAAATATCACTTAATGCAAAAATTTACCCCCAAAATTGCATAACGTTGACGATTTTTATAAAACCCGCATCATATACGACATTACGCCTTAAACTTAGACAAAATACCTAAACTACCCTTCCCTAACTTATTAGTTATTACCCATCACTAACTCAACACCCCTCTTATTACTGTCATTCAATTCAGAAATCCCCAAATCAATTTAATTTTTCCCCAATTATAAACCCTAACTTAAATCATCTCCAATTACTCTATTATTGATTGTGTTTTCGCTCCAGAATGCCAATGTTTAAGGCAACCCTTAATTGCGCGGCTTATACAGGTCAGTTTGTGTGTAATACGTTGTAATTTATCAGCTCAGATTTATAATATATACGATGTATTTGATTGTTTGTTGCGTTTAATTGCCATTACATTATCAAATTGTTTGATATTCATGTTATATGCTTATGTAGGATGTCTGAACAAAAACTACCCATAATTTATCACTTGAATTCTACAAATTTCGCCAAGAAATTTAATAAAATCGTGACAGAGAGAGGAATAAGGAAGGAGGAATTTCACCTAATTAACTTACTTGCAAGTCCAATTGAAGCTTCAGTGGATTAGGGAAGAAGGAAGGAGGAAAAATATACACATGGGATAGTGAAAGATAAGGGAAATGGTGAGAGTAGAGGGGATTTATGACATAGAATGAGCAATTAGGTTTTTCCATTGATTTTGGTATTTCAATTGATTTGGGGATTTATGAAGAGGGGTGTTGGGTTGGTGATGGGTAATAAGTTAGGGAAGGGTAGTTTAGGTATTTTGTCTAAGTTTAAGGCGTAATGTCGTATATGATGCGGGTTTTATAAAAATCGTCAACGTTATGCAATTTTGGGGGTAAGTTTTTGCATTAAGTGATATATAAGGTGGTTATTAGTAAGAATGAACATATAAGGGGGTTATTTGTAAAAAAAGGTACATAAAAGGGGGTTATTTACAAAAAACACTAATAACTACTACCGTTCAACTTTTATCTTCTCATTTCTCATAATCATTTCTCCAATATATATGAAGAATATTATATAAATCGTGTTTCGTTTGACGGTCTAGTAGTTCTTGTGAGACGTTTATGTGTGGTTGTAACTTGTATGTCTACCCACAATATGTACACAAATTCTCACCTTTTTTTTATGAATTTTTACCGTAATTTTTCCTTATACTCAACCTGTAATTCAAGGAAACAATAAAATCAAATTTTCCATGTATCCTTTTTGTCAATGTTATTCAAATTATTAACAAATTACTCAATTATAGATCTTAATTATTGTTCAATTCATAATTTTATATCTTTATTCATAGTTTTGTTGATTGTGCATCAATATTTTTGCGCTAGATTGAGTAGGTTAAATTAAATTACGGTTTATGAAAATTGGGATTATGAAGGTTGGGGTTTGTGGGGAAGGAAAAGGGTGGCAGGGGAAGGGTGTCTGATGGTGGCCGAGAGGTTGAGGGATAGAGCGGTGATGAAGGGGGCGAAGGTTGGTTGAGGTTGATAGGTAGGGAGCTGCGTCGGTGGTTGGTTGAGGTAAATAGGCATAGAGGTGCGTCGGTTAGGGGTGATAATGAGACGAGACAGCTCGCGAGCAACTCGAGATAGGCTCGGTCAAAGCTCGGCTCGTGTGAGCTCGGCTCGGGCTCGGGCTCGGCTCGAGAGCTTAACGAGTCAAGTTGAGCAAACACCGGCTCGGCTCAAAAAGCTCGCGAGCAGCTCGAATTTGTGTGATTAGAGAAGATTTTCCTCATATTTTATAAAAATATTTTATCATTATTATTTATTTGTATCACATATATCAAATTTATAACTTATTTGCCAAATTATTTTACATATATCTTTCGAGTCTTGTTATTGAAAATATTGGGAAAAAAAATTAAAAATCAACAATTATATATAGGCTCGATTTGACCTCGAGTTTGGCTCGAGCTCGCGTTAAAGCTCGCAAGCTTTTTTACTAGCACATTTTTTTCAAGCTCGAATAAGCTCGAGATCGGCTCGAGCTCGAGTTTTGGTTCTTGAGCACAAGCCGAGCAAGGCCAAGCTCGGGCTCGGCTCGGCTCGTTTGCACCCCTAGCGTCGGTGGTTGGCTAGGCCGATAGGTACGGAGGTGCGTCGGTTGGGTTGTATGGTGTACAGCGACGTGTGGTCGTCGGGTGTGCCGGTGTGGAATGAGACTGCGCAGGAGAGAGATGGAGCGGGTTGGGCGCCGGAACTGGCCAGGCGAGGGAGAGTGGGATATGTACGCTGCAGGTGAGCGAGAATGGGATTGAAGTGGATTACTTTGAGGGGATCGAAGAGGTGGACTGAAGCTAGGGATGTCAGTGGGGCGGGTCTTGGTGGGTCTCGCCCCACACCCGACCCACCTGGGGCGGGGGCGGGTAATGATTTAACGGGTGGTGGGGCAGGGGCGGGTATCAAAAGTGACATTCGTCGCGGGTCGTGGGGCGGGTGCGGGTATCACATGAGACCCGCCCCATTCCGTCCCACACCACTCGCCTCGCATGTCCCCGCCCCACTTATATCCGCCTTAATGATCGCTCACCTATAGTATACATCTAGCTAAGTTAAGTTTTACAAAAAAAATGATTATTTTAAAACGATAAAGGCTGAAATAATAAAATAGACTTGTTTGGTAGCTTATGTACTAGTTAATTGGATGTGACCACTTTCCGGTTACTGTTTCTATAAGTCGTAGGAAACTTAATATGTTTAGATTCATGATTTGTTATTAACAAAAAAATTTATGAAGAGAAAGGTAATTTGGCGGGTTAGCGAGTCCCCGCGGGGCGGGTGCGGGTTTGAAAAGTTCTACTCGCACGGGTCGTGGTACGGGTGTGGGTACGCTTTATAGTTCGCGGATGCGGGTGCGGATTACCCATCCTCCGCACCCACCCCGCCCCATTGACATTCCTAACTAAAGCAACAGTCCATATTGTAACAAACAAACACATTCAACTGCACTAGGTCATCAACAGTATCTACTTAAGACGAAGGATCGGAGGAAGACTCGGGAGATAAGCGTATAGGAAGACTATGGTTGCAAATGGCCTATAAATACAGAAACAACGAGAGGAGAAAGGGTCATTTAATATACAACATACTTCACCATATATTCATCAATCTTCCCCAAAATCTTATTTTCGTCATTGTGCTTAGCAGTTTAACATGTTATCCTCGTATCCCCGAGCAAGTACCAGGTAGTTATAGTACATAATTCGTGGTGGGGTTCGTTTTTCCCAACATGGGTTTTTCGCGTCACCAACTCTTTGTGTTCTCTGCATTTCTCACTTTTTACTCTCGTCTCTCCATAGTTTCTTGTTAAATAAACAACCGCTTTAACCCACACAGTATATCTAACTCAGCCAGTAACTTTTTACTAAAACATATATACTTCATCATTGGTTGATTAAATTTTCATCCTTTATCGTTTCGGGGACTTAAAATTGAACCTTGCAAAAGTATTGGTGAAATATTTGGGAAGGGTGGCGATTTAACCCGAATAGTTCGAAAATTGACCAAAGGAGTAATCTCAGGTCGATACCTTACTTTAGGTAGCTAGCTTAACTTGAGAAGTCAAGTTAAGATTTAGTCGGTCTACAATGGTTTGAAATATTATCTTAACCTTTATGTGGCCCCCTTTATGGTTGGAATATTGTTTAGCTAACCTATAAACCGACTATAGGACACGATTCTCCATCTCCCCCTAACACCTCTTTGCCATATTTCTTAAACAATTATGATCATTTTAATTGCTTTAAATTTCGTTTAATTGTCGTTAATTCGACTCAATATGGTGACATTAGCTTTATTATAATCATTTTTCATATTACCCAATTTGGCTCCCATCACTTGTTAAGTTAAGAATAAAATAATAACAACACGGCTTTGTGGATTTGATGCCTGATAGAGTTTTACTTAACCTCGCAAGCGAACGAGTATTCGTTGGGTATTGCAAGGGTCGTATCCCAAGGGATGGTAATTATGGTTCTAAGGCGGTTTAATTAAGTTCTAGTTTAGTTCTAGCTAATAGCAAGTTGAAGATGAATGATAATAAACTAGGCTAACAAGAAGGTAAAGATACGATGTAAAAACAATAATTAAAAGGAATTAGGGTGGATGGGTTCATCAATGCAAGCATGAGTCAATTATGGTGAGGGATTAGGACTAGTCTAAAGATAGTCTAAACATGTCTCCACTTCTCGGTGTAAGACGGATTAAAGAACAAGCCTCCAACTCTCGATGCGAGACAAGCCCTAGTCTAGGGTTCGATTGGGTTCTCGCCCTAACCTCTCCCTAAACATCCAAAACAAACACAACAACAATACAAGTTCAAGCTCTCACTCAAACTAGCAATAAAACATGAGAAAATACTCAAACTACTCATTCAAGCATTTCAACAAATACCTTGTGTGCACAAAACAAATAGACTACCAAAAGACTTAATCTTTATGCCCAAATACCATAATCAACCCATAAACTCACATTAAATCCCCCATCTTCCCCTAGTCTAACACTACTCACTCATACTAATGATGAAGAACATTAAAGACGAAAACTTTGATATGGAACAAACAAAGGAAGACATATTCAACATAAAAACTAAACAAATAAACAAGAACAAGTAATTAAAAGACTAGTAATGAAAATAAGGATGAAGAATTATACCAAAACTTGTAATAAAGGATGGAACTTGGATTAATAACCAAATAAGAATGTCTTCTTCTCTTCAAGTTACAACCCAATTGTTCAAAAACAACTAAAGGAAAGACTAGATCTAAGAATAACTAAGTAGAAAACTAGAGTAATTAGTGCTAATTAACAAAGGATTAGAGTAATGATTAGGAATATTGAAGGCTAAAATCTAGGGTTTATTGTGTCTAGGGTTGTGTGTCTAAAATGAATAAGGAGAGGGGTATATATAGGTTGGTGAGATTTAGGGTTCAAAATAAGAAAGAAGGTGGAAATGCGGAGTGGACGCCTCAGCCGGTCGACCGGCCGCCGGTGGCCTTGACCGGCTGAGCCTCACTGACTTCAAAGTTGAACTTTCTCGTGTGAAATAGGTCTCAGTCGGCCAGCCGGCTGCCGGTGGCCTTGACCGGCTGAGACCACCTGATGATCCTCCATTTTCAAGATTTGATATGAAGTATAGTGGGTGCTCAGCCGGCCGGCCGGCTGCCGGTGGCCTGGACCGGCTGAGCCCCTATGCTCCTTCTCTTCTTTTCTTCCTTCCTTGGTATGAGCCTTGGGTGCTCAGCCGGCCAGCCGGCTGCCGGTGGCTTGGCCGGCTGAGCCCCTTGGCATCTTCTTCCTCTCCTTTTCTTCCTTTCTTCATTGAGTTTAGCTTTTGTGACGGTTTCTCGGTTCTCATCCTGTCTCGTCCTTGTCTTGACATATTTCCTGTGAATTGAGACGGAATTAAATGGTATGAGAGTACACGAGATGAGGGCCAAAATACGATAAAACCGACGCCAAACAAAACTAAATACGATGAAACATAAGAAAATAAGGAGGGGAAACGGTCCAAAATAATCATATATCAATGCCCTTCTTACCACTGCTACACTTTAGTTAGTAGGTTTTGTTTAATTAAAGGGGTGCGACGAACTTGATATATTGATATCACAAACAAATCGTACTCAACTCACACAACGAGCGTGCTCGACCACATTGCACTCTACTCACATTGCGAACGTATTCTGTAACACCCGCAATTGTACCCTATTTTTATATTGGAAATATTATACGGATACTTTTCAGCGAAATTTAGTTTTAGTTTAGAATTAAATTTTCCGTGTCTAATTTGGAATTTCCGAGTTTGTATTTGGATTTTTCGCGAGAATTCAAGTAAATAACGTCTTAAGACGTCATTGACTTTTTCTTGACTTTTTCGTGACTTTTTCCACTTACTCCCTCTTATACTCCCTCATAACCTAACTCACCCTCACAACTCAACATGTTCATCTTCCTCACCAAGAAACCCCAAAACCTAGCCTCCATATTCTTCCAAGTTTATAATCGTCACTACTCATTCATTTCTCGCTTAAATTCTCCTAGGTTTGTCTTATTCCTTTTCTCTCATCGTCCTCTATCCGTTTTGGTAATAAAGTTACCGTCTTTCTCGCTTTTCAATTTATCCGTCTTTCTCAAAGGTGAATTATATTCATCTTTTGTTATCTAATTGTAGGTGGAGACTTTCTAGAAATCGATTAAAGACGCAAAAAGGTAACGGTGAAGGGTTACTCGATATCATTTACGTGTTTTATGTGTTTTCCATGTTAGAAATTGTATTTAGAATATGATTTGTAGACTTAGGAATTGTGTTGTTGATGATGGTGGTTGTTAGTTGATAATTGATATGAGAATTGATGATTTGTGATGTTAGATGATATTTGTGTTATGCCTTAGTGAAAATTGTGAAATCCGTATGACCCGTGCTTGCCAGACCAGGACGTTGGCAGCGTTCCCTGGACGCTGGCAGCGTCGTCCGGCGCTGGCAGCGTCTCTTGCTGCCAGTTTCCCAAATCAACTGCAGTTTTCCTGCACTGACTCCTTTTCGTAAAATGATCATATCTCCTTCGTTACTTGCTTGTTTTGAGCTTGTGACCTCCCGTTGGAACCGCAAGAGGATAAGCTATCACCTCCATTTGGAATTTCTGCATTTGTATGTCTAGAACTATAGTTATGACCGTTTGAAGTGGACTCTTGTTTTAGTTGGTTTCCAAACAGCGATGTTTTGGAGAGCGGATCTATGTTTCTTATTTATTGTGGTTCATCAACTTGTTCTAATGCTTATGTATCATGTATTGACTCATTTTTATCATAGTTAAACTTATATAATTCCTTATTCTCATGTTTTTGTGACGGTTTTTGGTATGTCCCACTTTGAGTCGGTTTTTACACAAGTTGCGGTTTGAGCACTAAGTTCCTATGTGCTTTGTACTCTCATTCCCTTGGCTACCTCCCCGTTCGTAAGGCTGGAATGTCGGAACGGGGATGTATCCTTACTGCTTAATTGCATGTGTTAGTGGGCATACGACGACGTTGTCGGGAGGCGAACGCTTTGCGTTGATCGACCCGGCCGTCAAATGTTGTGTACTTGCGAGGTGGTGTCAACTGCATGTAGCGTACCGCTTGTTATGAGGCTTGTGCTCTTTTCCGCCTCATTCATGAATTATCGACCGAATTTGGGGTACTCGGCGTCTATGATTGACCGAGTCTTGGATGCGAAATGTCATCGCATGTCGAATCGGAAAATGTAATTCCGAGAGTCTGGCCAGATTTAGACTAGGACCGTATTATTATCGTCGTGCTACCAGGAGGAAATTAGTCTACATATACGAAATGAATTGAATCGTGTATGCGTTCAGGGCAATGATTTATCCCGTGGATGCCTTTTAATCATACTCGCTGGGACACGGTGCTAGTGCGTGTCTTTTACCGTGAGAGAGGTCGTCAATGTATTGTATGTTTGATTGGATGATGATATGATTGATTATTTGTGATCATCGCATGACTTGGCATGGTTTGGTTGTCGAGTCTCAATCTTATCAAACTTATACCGCTAACGGTGAGATGCAAGCCCTAGTGAGTGTATTCGGTTGCCTAAGAGTGTCTTCCCCGAGTCTTTGTATAACATGATGGATTCGGACTTGTACCTCTTATGCTCTTATCATTATATATTGAATTGCCTATCTATCCTTATCGTATTTCACATGTATATCTATATATGCATGCTTCTACTTTTGTATTTCCTTTTATGTACGTTTAATGTGATATGGCTGGGAGAACCCGGAGTTACTCCCCACTGACTGTGGCGTTCATGTTTTTCATGGATAAACAGGTTGCTTGATTGGATGGCTTTTTGCTTGTGGTATTTTGGGTTCGGGTGTGAGCTAGTGGGCGTTGTCCCTGGAAGATTCACCTCTAGACGTTATTTAGCTAGTTTGCTAATCACTTTGACGTTGATAACATTTTAAGAGACTACGTCTCTTGTTGTAGTATATTTCATACTTTGGTTTGTAATATTTGACACTCCTCGTACTTTTCTATATGCATGTAAAAAGTTTTAAAAACATCGTATTTTCCGCTATTTAAATCACATGATTGTTATGTTTTATTTCCGCATTCGCGAGGGTTGTCACATATTCGGCCACAACTCCTTAGACTATTATTGTGCACACCCCCTTGTAGCGGGCCCACAATAAGAGGCTATGGGTTGCCCTTTGTGTACGACGGCGCCGGAGACCCGATTACTGTAACACCCCCATTTACCCGACCAAGGTAAATAAAAGTTCTACCACCTCGGTTTTCCGATGTAGTACATATCTTGAAGTTAATATCAAAACAATTAATTTATTTTATTAAGTGAATGTTTAAGAGATAAAATCCAAAACTCATTCTAATACCAAATAACAACACGACCAAACTACTACCCGAGGACTAGTTAAGTCGTCCACATCCAAGCCCGCTATAAAGAACGACGAGGATCATCATCAATCAAATACTTGCTAGAAACTACTCATCATACGCCAAAAATATCGTATGGATATATCACGGTGGAGATACAAAACAACTCCAACACACGATCAACCAACATATACACAAGCGTAATCGTAATACAATCATCACGCATATCTGGTGCCATCAAATAGCACACCCGGGTGTCATCAAGCAGCGCACAAAAACCACCAATCACAGTGCCATCAACTAGAACAACGTCGTGTCCAGGGCAAGTCATAGACACAATGGGCCATACCGCAGCAGGTCACCTCCAGACCTGAGTTATCAGACTTATCACCATGTGCACGGTCTCTTCTATGGTAGGACCATGAAGAGCGACCCACATAGTCTATGAAGCCGATATCCCACTACCGCTCCATATAAATACCTCAAAACACCGTGATCGTAGTCACCAAAATCTCATCTCCAAACTCCAATCAACATACCAGAACCATATCACAACACATATCACATAATCAATAACATATACATCAACTGAGTAGGATTCTCCTACCTCAAAGCATTCCAAGCATAATCATCACCAACAATGGATATCTAACACAAGAGCCAACAACAATGGAAATTCGTGTATAGAAATAGTCAAAAATGGTGGTCAAAGCATAAGAATCATCAACAAGTACAAGAAAGATGAAGCTAAGAATTCGAGAATTTTCTTCCACCAAAAGATCCACCTACACCACAATAATAGTATAATTACAACTATTTTCCCCAAATCCTTCATTGATAAGATCAATAGTCACATACAGGTCAAATTCCGCCAATTCTTATCGTAATAATCAATAAACTTTAATTCACAACATTTACCCCAAATTATAGGTCAAACAACATCAATACTATCAACTATATTAATTCCCCCCAAATCACACTATAGTAACAATAATCTAACTCATGATAGTCAATGTAATATATTCTAAATACTATAAATGAATCTAATAACATAATCTCAGCCTAATAATCAATCTAATCACTAATCTCATACTAACTACTCTAACCCTAACTTGAAAGATGATACAATGACTTCACAAAACTACGATGAAGATTACTTACAACAATTGGAAAGAAAGATTTAAAACGATGAATTCCACACCAAATTTAAGGAGAGATTAATGAGAGGTTTAGAGATTACGAGAGATGATTGAAGGATGATTAAAGAGTTTAGAGAGAGGTTAAAGAGAGTTTCATGATATTAATATGAAGATTTATCAGAAAATAAGAAAGAGAAAAGCCTTTTTATATGAAGTAGATCTCCCATGGAATATTAAAAAAAGGAGTGATTTCGACAATTACTCGACCGAGTAACATGCCACTTGACCGAGTATCGCTTACTCGTCCGAGTGCCTAAGACACTCGTCCGAGTGCCTAAGACACTCGTCTGAGTACACAGAAACATGGACTTCTAAAACCAGGTCACTAAACCGAGTGACAAAACACTCGTCCGAGTACCCCACTACTCGACTGAGTGCCAACCCCCAAGGCACAACCAACACACCCAAGGATACACACTCGACCAAGTACCAACTGAACTCGAACGTGTGTCTCCCCTACTCGGTCGAGTACACTCTAAACTCGGCCGATTCAATTACAATTACCTATACTGGTCCCTAAATTAAACAATAGTCCATTGCCACCAACATACCAATAAAATTTCAAACATCCAATAATCATCATCAATGAACATTGCCACAAATCAAACAACAGAACACCATATAACACTATATCCCAAATATTGAGTAGCGATTATCCTTAACTTTCATTATATCAATTCCAACAAAGCAAGCAATCAAAAAATTTCCTTTAAAAAATCAGCGCCTATATAAACATTATAACATATAAATATACTTTATACAAATTCCTCAAACCCGAATATTCTAAGGTTAGGTCTCATGAGAATCGATAAATGGGTAATATGAGCTAGAATAAAGCTAAGTAGATGAAGAACAATCTAATATTACCAATTAAAGGATTAAAGATGAACAATTCCTTACTATATCTACTAATTTTCTTCTTAGATGATAATGAAATGATGATAGGGTTTTATGATAAGTTTAAGGTGACTAGAACTAATTATGACATAATAGAGACCAATTTATATGAACATCTAAACCCAAGGTAAGAATAAAAGAAAATCGAACATAAACACTCTAGAATCGGCCCGGCTCGGTCGAGTACCAAAATTCAGTCGACCGAGTAGCACCCACTAAGTTGAGTCCCACACCTACTCAAACCATGTAACACAAAACAGACCCATATACCGCTCTAGTCAATTTAGACTACTCGGTCGAGTACATCCAATGAACTACGTGACGCAACTAAGTCATACCCACTCAAACAAGTTCCAACACCTTACTCGACCGAGTCCCCTTCAAGATACAGAGTATTACATTATGTACATTGGTGGGAATCACAACAGATAAATTAACATTAAGTCATTGTTAAGAAAATCAGAACACTAGATATTAACCTAATTTGAATTACTCGAGCGGATCTCGAGCCGAACTCCTATGGGCTCGATATCCCAAAATGAGGCTCGGGTTCGGGTCGAACTTTGACCGAGCCAATATCAAAAGCTCTATGAGCCGACTGTGATCATTTACAAACTTAAACAACACTAACATTGTTGGGATTTCCCTATTCCATTTCTGGACCGCTTCTATAAATTTGTTTATGATTCCCTCCTCCGTATTGGTTACTTTGTCTACCAGCTAAGCACTAGTTACTTTTATATTGTCTGCTAGTGACATTTTGAGTGATAGTAGCATTTAACAGCGGTGCATAATTCATTAACGGAGTTGCACAACAATCTACCAAGTTCTCAATATGCATATATATTTTGAGCATTTACTTTTTCATAATAACACACCTAAAAATGAAATAGGCAGCCAAAAATGACCAGGATATTTTACATTTCTATTTGATTGGACAAGTTATAGTACGATCCTACGTGGTGTATATGCAATTTCACTACCCTACAAGTGGTTTACACTCGAGTTGATTTAAGTTGAAGTTATTGATTAGTTAGTTAGTTTATTTTTGACATCAACTAACTTTTAAAGCTACAAAGCAATATATTGAATGAGCTCAATACTTATGAATTACATATTATTGTAGTTATGTCTCTATTTGAGGTGCATATGTGTAGTTTGTGAAGTATAATGACTCATATATTCACATGGACAAGACATAGTCGAATGTCAATATATAAAACAATATTGTCTTAAAATACCAGTTATAAAATGAAGGTACGTATGTCAATGAAATGAGAGTCAAAGTTATATTATTAATCAAGCCAAATGAAACAAATAAATCGACTTTTCCATAAATATGTTTTAAAGGGTCTTGATTTTCGCAATACACACGCTATTGACAATTATACCTTATTATACAAAAAATATTATAATGAGTGTAAAACGTACTGCGAAAATAAATTTCGCTTTTAAAATACATTAAACTATTTAAAGCTCATGTCGATACTCAAAACGGTCTTATAAAAGAGTTGGTCTTTCATGACGAGGGCTAAAACCGTGAAATGGAGAGTTGAGTGTATTTTACCCAAAAAGCCCAAAACCCTAATGGGCTAAGTAGTCTTGTATCCGATTGCGTATAAATCCCCCTAAAAACCCTAACCCTTTCATTTCTCATTCTTTTCTGGCCGTCAAAGATGTCGAAGCGAGGTAACCATTTTCTCACTCTCATTATTTCGCATTTTATTCTCATGTTTAATCCAATGCCTATTATTCCTTTAATCTTATGTTATCATATTTGTTAATTTGTATTTATACATCATAGTTTAAACTATTTGATGATTTAAATGAGTGCAAATTGTTCAATTTAATTCATTATGAGCTTACGTACCCGTGTCCGATACTCGACACTTGAAAATTAGTTAATCCGACACTTGAGTACGCACCCGTCTAACCGAACATAATTTCTGTTGGATATACAGTTCTAATGTTCTTTATTTAAAGTGTTTTTGAAGTTTTTATTTAGTGATTTAGTTAAAGGGATTTAGTTTGTTTTTATATTATTGGATACCATGTTAAAAAGAGTGATGGATTGAAGAAAATTGACGCTGTTTTTTGCTGTTTGAAAGATGATTGAAAAAGGTTTAATGTTATCATGATTCGATGTCGTGATTGATCGAGCACCTGATTATTGTGCTGTTATTACGGGTTCGATTTGTAAGAATTAATTGAGTGATGAAAATCTTTTGTTTTTAAGTTGTTTAAAGGATGATTGAAAATGTAGTTGGACTTCTGATTTTGTGATTTTGTGATATACATTCATATGAGTTTCTTTTTTCATTGTACTTTGTCCGTCACTCTACCCCATTCATTTGCCCACCTTTGTTATTCTTTTGCGAGAAGTATTTTAATCAAAAGTTAAACAATTGATTGGAAGGATGAAGTAGTTTTGTTTTTTGGATGAAACCACGTGTGCTCTCTATCATCTTTGTTTGGCTTGGGCCCATTTCCTGAATAATCTGTAGTAGCACTGTGCATGTCAGCTGAAATTACTTAACAATCAAGTATGATCTTGTTTTATCGTTGTGATGTATTTTTTGATCATGGAGGTGTTTTGCTGGATTTTGTCAGGACGTGGAGGAAGTGCGGGAAACAAGTTCAGGATGTCACTGGGTCTGCCAGTGGCAGCCACTGTGAATTGTGCTGACAACACAGGAGCCAAGAATTTGTACATCATTTCCGTCAAGGGAATTAAGGGTAGGCTTAACAGGTTGCCCTCTGCTTGTGTTGGTGACATGGTCATGGCTACTGTCAAGAAGGGTAAGCCTGATCTCCGTAAGAAGGTCATGCCAGCTGTTATTGTCAGGCAGCGCAAGCCATGGCGCCGAAAGGACGGTGTCTTCATGTACTTCGAAGGTTGGTACTTGCAATTATCAGCTCTTTTTACGTGCTTCTGTAGTAGTGATGCTCTTACATTCATCTTGTTGTGTGTTTTTGAAGTACCTTGTGTGCTTTTGTGTTTTTCGGCATTGAATCACCACTAATTTGGCATTTCAATTTTTTTAGTGATTACACATTTGCTCGTCTTTATATCTTATGTTGCCGGTTTTTGGGGAAGGTTTGTTGCACATGATGTGCCGAATTAGGTCCAAGGACATCTCGCTTTTTTAGATATCCTGTGGATTTTGGGTTGCCATGGTATTTTTATTTTTGGTAATAGTCTCTTTAAGTCGAGGAATTATCATCATCTTGCTGTTGATCACTTTTGCAGATAATGCTGGAGTCATTGTCAATCCCAAGGGTGAAATGAAAGGTATAATGATTATTTCTCGAATCTCAGATATTTTTGTAACAGGTTTTAGTTAAGTTCTGTCATTGTAGGTACTCCATAAGATAGAATCCCGATATTCTTGATTATGTCAAGTCCTGCTTTTGTTTATGTCTTGAGTATAAGATAGAATTTCGACTGAGATGGTTGTTTGTTTCAGGATCTGCCATCACTGGTCCCATCGGAAAGGAGTGTGCTGATCTGTGGCCGAGAATCGCAAGTGCAGCTAATGCTATTGTCTGAGACAAGTTTTTCTTAATAGACCGTCATTTTGTTTTGATTTTGAACACTCGATGAATGCTTGTAGTTTTAATGAATTGGCTATATTGTCTAGGACATGCGACAGAAGTTTGTGTTTTCGGAGTTTTTATTGTAGTGGATTTATGCCATCATTGTCTGAGTCTCGCCTTTTTTGCTACTTCTTTGTGCATCTATGTTAGTTTTCCAACACTGGCTTCCCTACTCGACCAGACCCATATCAGATTAGAATCAACCTATCCCGATCTGGTTACACGTAAACCTCACTATCACTGATTTGTCCTTTGGAATAAATCAGTGAATCACGTGAGACAAAACTGATATTCCTCAGCTCTCCTGAAATTATCAGAAATGTATTTGGCCCAAAGGAGATATTTTACGGAGTATTTCTTAGGCAAGCATTATCGTTTCTTATTTGTTTAAAAGTACATACCAGACCCTTCGAAGGGAGAGTTAGGAATCGAATCTGAAACCTAGTGTAAAGCAGTCCATTGTTTGACAAATTTCAAACTGGCTTGCGTTATAATTTGATACGGCTTTCACCAACAATGGTGGGAAAACAAAGAAAAAAGGCGGGGATGAGAAACTAATAGACAAAATTCATGTAAGATCTCAACTGTATAATCTACAAAACTCTATCAAAATCATGATCTCAACTGTATAAATCTTTTACATTATTGGTCTCTACGCACCCAAATCATATCTAAATTTCTGGAAAAAAATTCATCAAATTTTGACACAAATAACTCATGCAAGGAACCCGAGTTTTTCTCCATTCTTCTTCGCCAATCGGATCAATCCTTGTCTTTGTTTAGCATTTGCACCTATTGACTTGCAAAACTCTGTGATCACCTGTCCATATAATTACTTCCACCAATTAGTTGACAGCAATCAGTGGCGGAACTATGTTCCGAGCCTAAGGTTTAAAACATTGATTGAAAAATCCGAGGGCAATTAATAAGGTCATTAGAGCCATTTAGCGAGGGTGAGAAATGTTTAACTTACAAAGGTTCGGGTTCAATGTCGCTTTGCAAACACTACTATCGCGTGGTTAAAGACAACTAGTAGCATGATATAGAGACCGTAAATGTAAATAAGTTGGGATCAGCTAACATGAACGCAGTGTTTTATACCTGTGAATGGAGAGCTATTGCTTTGCCTCTAAGTTGGTTAAACCTCTTTTTCCCAACGATGTCCCTAGTAACAACCACTAAGGGTGCAAATATTCCTTTTCCTTCATTAACGTTCTTCATCATGGGCTGAGCACGAGTCGGTCTAAATGATACTTGGGTACGACTAGGGATTGATTTCGCTAGCATGACATAGTTCTCGCCGGATGCAAAAGACGAGCCTACACCTCCCTTAAATGCGGCCGATGTCATCGAATTGGCCATTAATATAACTTGTTAGTTTGGTTTGCTCAACAATGAAGTTTTGCTCTAGGAAAATCTTTTGGAATGTATGATGTGAAAAAAAGGGCCTTTTAGTTTTGGTTTTATAGTGTCATATGAGTATATGACTATATGAGGTGTTTGGTGTCAAATTGAGAGCCTTAATTAGTTTTGATTGACTAGCAAGGGAAATTGAGACTTGAGAACCATACAAAGTTACAAACTAGGGTTATTGATGTACTCGTTTTTGCATGGTCCCTTAATGTGTGGAGAAATTTATGAATCAAACTTCCTTAAGAGAAAGTCTTATTAAAGACGGATTGACTCTTCTTAAGCTTAAAACGGGTCAAGTCCCTCTTATAAAGAGCAAATGGGGGGACAAACACTTGCTCTTTATAAGGGGGATTTGACCCGTCTTTAATGAGACTTGGTAAACTTCCTAATGTCTCTCTTCTTGAACTTGACCCTACCTAATTTGTTTCAATTCTGTGTCTTTGTAATAGTGGTAGATTCACAAATTCTCATATATATTCTCATTTATGACGTTCCATATTAATAAAATTCCACATGGGTAAATAAAGATAAGTTATTTGTGATTCCCTATGCAATCTAATTTTATGCCTTATTTATTCATGCGAGTGATACTTAACTCATCAAAAACCATCACAAAGAAGACTATGATTGGTAGTAATTTTTGACTTCACAATTTTGTAGAATGTTCTTTAAGTTCGATATTAGTCTTCTATAAGAGTATTCCAAGCTACAATTTGACCACATGTCCAAATTATATTCCATTATACACAACACGGTTCTTTGTACTTGATTTTTAAGACAAAGACATGAGAAAGTTTTGGAAAAAAATAGTCTGCGACACCATATTTTACACTTCGTCTACAACTTAGATCTGAATTGGTCTATTTTCTTTTTAGATGATAGGTCTTACCCAAAAAAAAATTAAAAAAAACTTGCGTTAATTCGCTTGAACATGTGGCGTATTTATCCCTATAGGATTATGCATAAATTAAAAATGCTCGTAGTTCTAAAATTCAGATTATATAGAACATTCTAACTAGTTCTTCATACTTCATACAACTCAAGTATTCAATTGGTTTGATCACATAATTTGAACGGCGAAATTTTAAAAACAATTCTTAAACTATAATTAAATAATTCGTATATATTATATAACAATCAACAATGATACAAAGTAGTTACACAATGTAAGAACTTGTCATAACAGTCTCGCTTACTCTTCATTTTACGCTTTTTAATGTGGTTATTTAGTAAATAGGCAGGTCTAGTGGTTTGGTAGAAGTAGGTATGGCCGGTTTGATAGAACTAGACTTGGACAGTGAGCTAAGATGTGTCGGGCTGGGGAGCGGGCCATGTTGGGTGGGGGTGAGCCCGAGCGCATGCCACAGACTGGGATGTGCGGGTTGGAGGCGTGCCAGGCTAGGGGAGTGAGGTTCGTGGACCAGTCCGTTTGGGCAAAAAGGGTGGTGGGCCTTGCGGGCTCGGGGTTGTGGGTTGGAAAAGAGTGTGAGCGACTGAGCGCGACACATGCTCGATTGGGGGGAGTGGGGCGGGTGGGCTATGAGGCCGGAACAACATGAAAGGGAACCGAGTGTTCAGGTCGGGTCAGTGTGGGTCGGGCTAACCCGCACTTGTGTCCAGTTCTACGTGGCGTAATCCGCCCAATAGGTTGCAACTTGCTTGTCCTTCCCATTGAGTTGCAACTTGCTTGACCGGTTGCCCTGCACTTCTCGACCCGTTATTGATCTGCATTGGTTCATGGTTGGTTTTCCACATTTCCCCAACTTTGTGCGTCCATTACCCAAAAAATAAAAGAAAAGAAAACTACATATACTTACCCTTTTATCGGCTCTCATGCCAGTAAGCCGCCACAAGACCTTCCCCCATAGCCAACCCGCCCAGCTCGCAGCCTCCCTTAGGGTTTGTTCGGGATGACGTGGGCAAAACCCAACTCACCTTGGCCGACTCAGTGTAGTTGGCCTAAAACCCAAAACTCAAAACTTGTCCAGCATACACAAACTCACAAAGTCAACATGTTTCTATCAAATCAAAGCCATGAAACTAAGTCAAAATTCATTCACACAAATTAACAGCAAGAGCGATCATCATTCATCACCAAATAAACCCATGATCTATGACACATGACACTCAACATATCATTTTTAGGTAATTCACACGATCAACACTTCTGATTTTCGTACATCAAACTCAACATTAAACCCAGAAACATTCTCTCATACAATCAACAAAATCACTGATATTGCCATACCTGTAAAATCACAGCATTCACAGTACTCAATTGCATTACACTAGTTTTAAACCCGTGAGCTCTTAATTACATTACAATGGGTTCAGTGTCAACTCATTTTTGCACATTTTTGTTCCTCTTTTCAATTGGGTTTCGTAGATTGTACTCTTCTTTTTCATTATACCTTAAAGATCCATCTCTTTACCGTTCAAAACCCTGGTTTTTCATCAACCCAAATTGGAAAAATCTTGACTTTTATGCCCTTTTAATTGCATTACCAATTATTTCATTATCAGATTTTTTTCTGTTTCTCTCATATTCTGGGTACCCAAGTTACAGATTTGCCTTGTTACAACATGGGACACTGATTTTCCTGTTTTGGGTACTTTTAATTGTGATCATTTTGAGAGAAAGTTTGGATCTTTGTTTAATAAATGAGGGTTTTGTTCATGTTTTAGCTGGGGTTTGTTTTCTTGTTGAATATTTGATTAATGGGAATGGGTTTTCTGGTGTTAGTAGCAATGCATATGACTTGCTTGATCATTTGACTCTAGTTTGTGCCTTCTCTTGTTTGTATTTGTCGATTAAGCCTACCGCCTTTGTAGCCGATTTTTGCCTGTCTAGTGGTCTTATGTTCAAGGGGACTTGGACTTTGCAAATTGGGTTGAATTTGTATACTGAGACATTTGGGTTGAAGGGTTGTCATACGGTGTCGTTGTTGCAGGGTAATGATAAGGTTGATATTAATTGTGATCTTGATGTGGATGGCTTGAGGGGTGTTGCATTGATGAATTTGTTGTTTATATGTCATGCCATTGTGGTTTTGATCACTTGTTTTGGCTTGTTTCGGTTGTTGTCGTGTAAGGAGGGTTTAAGATGTGGTGAAGGAACTGGACCGTTGTTGCCGAGAGTTGAGTCTCGTGGTATGCTCCTGCAGCCACTTCCAGAACTTGAGATGGATTAGATATTCAATTTATTAATATCAATGGATATGTATGTTGTATATAGGAAGGAAAGACCGATTTTTTGCTCTCGAGGTGGGTAATTTGAGCTCATGTAACTTTACTTTTTGTAACTTTTTTGCTGTTTTCCTTTCCCTGATTGAAGTTATACAAGTATACTACTATTTATTTGAATAATTTTTTGACATCATCCAGAAAAGGGTATCCATAGTTTTCTACTCATCGCACATATTCATTCGAAAGAGAGGTTTTTTAGCTCAGTGAACTAAGATGTACATTTTATACTTCAATGAATACAGTATTTCGGTATCTCCAATGCAGGCATGCGGTAAAATTATACAAGTACTAGTGAGAATTACTGAAATAGGCATAACTTTGCTGGCTGAATTAAGTATTCCAACATTTGCAGGTTCTATGTTATTACAAGTATAATAATCAGAAACTTTTTTGGTCATTATGCATATTGTTTTGTATGTATGACTGTATGAGTGTTCGTAATTGAGTTGACCGTGTTGCTCATTCATATTTTGATAGCACATAGCATTACTGAACTTTCTGAAGCCTTTTTAGATGAAATAGCAGCAGGTGATTTGTTCTTGTTTATTTACATATGATAAACAACAAAGACCCTTAATGGATACGACCCCTAATGACGCAAGTCAGACCGATTGACCTATCCAGTGACCCCGAACCTGAAATAATCTGGCTCGGACTGAAGTGCAGAGTAGATCTATATGTGACTACATCTCAGACTCTTGAATGAACGATGAGACATCATGTAACAACACTACAGTAATTCTGTATCACTAGGCAGATAGGTAAGCAGGATCTAGGACTTACCAGCTGCTGGAAGTGAGATGACTTCTGTGCTTCAACAAGAAGCTAGGTAAACCATACACATCCATTATTTTGCTGATGATGTGGAATCATTATCACTAATAATTAAACAGAACTATTCTAATCGTGTGTACCCTTTTCCAGAACGGAATTTTGGGATCGAGAACCATTGAAAGCGGATGTGGCCAAAACCACGGGTCTTTATCCTATAGTGAATTCTCTTGATCTTCCTGTTTAATTCGCTTAAACCATGAATCCTTATGCGGTATCTGACTTTCTTTGTCTTCTTCTGTACATCACTGTCTCTTTTTCCGAGTTTTGTGAATCTTGAAAATCTAACCGGGTTCATCTTCCAGCCACACCCTGCATTCAATTGTTGCTTTCAGTTGTTGCATTTCTTTACATTTATGTGTAGGCTTGTTTGGTAAACATACTAATTAGTTTCATAAACTTATCATTGGTTGATGTATTGCCACTGTCATATTATTATTACTTTGTATTATTTTTTGAGGAGGAAGGTACATATTTTACTAACTTCTAAGGCATACCTTTTAGTTTCTGATCATGTTCATCTTCATCGTTATTTGGTTGATGCAAGACCTGCAACGATGATAACAAAATAGTTTCAATTTTATTTTTCGTAGTCAAAATATACTACCCTTTTTAAATATTATGATGATATGTATAGAACTTAAACCTCCCTAAAAAAACTACTCGTATTACTGAACAAGCTAATGAGGTTTTTTGAGATGAAGACAACACTGTTGCAGTGGTGCTTGCATGGCATAAAGTTTTTACCTTGACCAGATCTTCCAATCTTCCTCTCAGTTTTCTCTGAATAAATCCTTTAGTGCTCTACACAACCATTTTAATAGAACCAAATTAGAAAAGTTTTAGCATTGCCACTGTAAGTATCAAGGAGCCTTTAGAAACCATACCTTTATATGTGATTTGACATAGGTGTAGAAATTAAGCAGGATCCACAACGTCTTATCTAATCTTTTATCGTCAACATGGCGTGCAAAGATGTCTGTACATTAGGAATTAGTTCAAGCTTAGTCTCACATTCCACATCCTCAAATTCATTACTTCATTACTGCTTTGTACCCCTTCAAATCATTAGAACTGCAACATTTGACAAAATATCTGAGCGAAGTTTTTGAAAAATGTCGCTATTCCAATGAATAGAAGAGAGTACATCTTTGCGCTTGTGATTACACAGATGAAGTGTATGAAGAGATTAGTAGGTAAAATTTTTGTAAGAGGATTATACCAAAGGAGACAAACCCTCCATTTGTGCTCAAGTCTTCTATGAGCTCTCCTCTTAACTCTGGTGGAGGAATGGGCGACCAGTTGCATGGCGGTGCTTTAGCCAATGCTTCAGATCCTCCAACTTCCACTAGCTCCTATTATCAAATTGTAATGTTGATTTTTTTTAAAATTTTAGTTATATTTTACTCCCTCCTTTTCAATTATATTGTCCGAGTTTGACTTTGATGATCTAACAATGTCAGCATTGATCACTATTTTTTCACGATATACAGTTGGTACAACTTGACAACTATTTTAACATTAAAATAGTTGTCAATGTATATCAAATGTTAGAAACTTTACATTGTTTCTCCACATTTATCTTGAGAAACTAATTTTCAAAGTTGATAACAACCATCATCGAAGTCAAATGGGGGCAATATAATTGGGATGGGGTAAGTGAAATATAACATTGCAATGATGGGTGTGAGCCACAAACCTGGAAGAAGGATGTAGCAATCACCACATCTGAAGTTTCTTTAAATCTCATTGGGAATACAATAGTGAGCTTGTGTGGCTGTTAATCATATAAAACCTAATTTTGTTAAGATTACGAAAATAGTAAAACTTGCTGAAGTAGTGAGTGATTGATCCACTACATCAGAATTCAACTACTAGGGTTATAATAAGGGGAGTGATAACGCCACTCGGTAAATGCTTATGCCACTCACTTTTGTGAGAGAATGTATTTATATTAATTTAATCATTCACTCACATAATTGAGTGGCACAAACGATTTCCGAGTGGCATTAACACTTCCCTACAATAACCAGGGAGAAGTAATGACGTCTTTTTTCTTTTCGTTTTTCTTTAAGGGCTTACAATATAGGTTTAGTTTCAAACCCACGTCATGAGTACCATCCTTAATGATCGATGTTATAACTTGTAAGTTATATATGTATAGAATGTATACTTAAAGTTACCTGCCTGATGACAAAAAAAGGCTCTCTTGGTCGATACATAAGCTTAATGGGTTTATAAGTCCTTACTAAATCATCTTCTAAGTTGAAATTGTGGAGCATCTGTTTCAGCTGAGAGCTTAATATCACAGATTCTAGGGCAGCTATCTTCTGGATTACCTTTGGGCCATCTGTACATAAAATATAGGTAAATGGCTTGGTATCTGTGAAAACTGACAAGTGCAATGACTAATTGTTCAGTGCTTTAGGCTAAGTCACTCAACCCTAAACCCTGAAGCCCAAACCCCTTATTTAAATGAATCGTAGGATGATTAGGTCAGATTTGCTAACCTTTGCCTGGTGGAATATGATCAACATTCAGTCGTAGGGTGAGTTGGTATCCTTCTCTTGTTTGGTCTAGTATCTCCACCACGCTAGGGCATATTTCATTTACCTTTTCTTTAGTAAAACGACACAGTTCATGTGACTCCGAATTTCCGGTGAGTATTGGGGTTGAGATTGATAGGTAGATACAATGAAAATCTGAAGCGAAGGACTGTCAAACACAACAAGGGATATCTGAGCTATGTTTACAATGACAAGATTTTCCTAAATAAAGTTCACAAATTAGGACGCATTTGTTCTGTACTGTGGTTTATCATCAAAGGTGTTTTGTTGTGGTGTCTTGTTGAAAGTTTCTAAGTCATTGAAAGTTTCTAAGAAAGAAAAATAAAACATTTATAGATTTTAGATCTTTCCAACACCAAAAATTAGCAGAATGCAGAAAAAATATTTATTTTATAGGGCATTATAGGTTTTATTTTTCTTTCTTTCATAATATAGCTGTTTTTGTATTCATGATGTAGTGATGCTACCACAAAATGTGTGAATCTGTTTACAGTACTGTCATTAGATGATTCAAGTTCTTACCTGTACATGGTATATCACTGACCCAAATTCGTATAAATGGTGATCAATCTCTGTTGGGACTTGGGCTCTGTTGTGAGTTGTGAAAGTAATAGGGTCAGTGACCCTGGCATATAACTCCTATCTCTTGTGCAAAAATAGCATTTTTGGAACAATAATGACGGCATCACAACAATGCCTTACAGGCTCCCACACAAGGCAAGGTAAAAGGGGATGTTAGAAGTGAAGTAATTTTTGCTCGGGTTTATTCTTACCGGTATATCTTAAGCAGAATTTCTTGTAATGCAGGCGATGAACGTTCAACGAAGCCGGCCTTTGATCTTTTGTCTCTGCCTCCATTCCACCCGAAGCAAGCCATTGATTCGCTTGGTGTTTTTCTCCCTTTTCTGTTACACTCTCGTGTGCATGCTTATATAAGGTAGAGTTTCTGTTTTAATCAAGAAATTGACATGTGAGCTAAGTGAGACAGTGGGTACTTTGAGTGTGTCTTAAGTAGCAATCATAGTAGCACACTTTTAAAGCAAACTAACCTCAATCCCTTCCACTATCCCATGATCCTAACTTCTGACATCTCATAGATATATTATCAGACTTCTTGAAAATGCATTTGATCTGAAGGTTTTGAATATGTTCAAATGAAGGATCCTGATCCTCGGCCTTATGTATTTCCGCACTTGAATTACTACGGAATACTTATGATCTTATATCCCCTTTTCACAAAAATGATACGTTGAACGGTGTACTCCTTAAAAATAAACTAACTACTCCCTTCGTCTCATTCATTTGTTTACCCTTTTTATTCTTCGTGGGAAGTATTTTAATCAAAGCTAAACAAATGATCGGGGGACGGACAGAGGGAGTACTAAAATGGAGATCTCTTGAAACTAACGGGGTTGAGTATTTTACCTAATTCGATTCATCAAAGCCTTCCAACCTTCAAAAACTAATATTCAATTTTGGGTTTGATCCCAGTTAAAGTATTGGTCACCGACGGACGGTTAATCTCACCTCAAAATCAAGGAGCAACAATGGCAGTTTTCGATACTGACTGGTTTTAAACCCAGTTATGACTTATCATATCCTAATGACTTACCCACAACTATTCTCATTTCCTGTTTATATATTCCATATTTGTCCTCTTTGGTGTTGGTGGGATTAATTATGATTTTATGAAACTTTCTTCAGTTTAAAGTAATCAGAAGTTAGTTGGATAAAAAAGGCAGTGGAGTCAAGTAGTCAACTGACAAATGCAACAGCTCTGAGGTCATCAATAGCAGATCTGATCTTAACATGTACTCATTACTGACAACATATCTGACATAGCACATAGGTTCTTTATTTATAGTAAAAAAAAAAAACAGCATCATAATAGTAACAGTAGAGTAAAATAATTAATTTTCAAAAAGCTGTCAAAAGAATGTTACTGAAACAATGCATAATTCTCCTATTTTCTTCTCTCTTTAAAGCAACATAAAATAGTGTCTTGAATACCTGTCTTTACTCTTAGATATACATGATTGTAACAGTAGAGTAAAATTATTAATATTATGTCTCACAGTTTGATCTGGGATCTATCTAAAGGATTTATTTTTTTAATGGGTTTCGGTTTATTCCTCATAATGTTGGTGTTTTACCAACAGGGTAAATGAAATTAGTGAATTTTTGTATAAAGTTGGTATCTTTTGGAGGATTATTGAAATTGTGATCGTTTTTCGTTGTCTAGATTATGTTAAAATGGAGTCTAATGGTGAAAATGTGAATAATAAGCCTCTTATTAGTAGCCTGAAGCCTGAAAGAAAGGGATTTGAAGAAAGCGTGTCGAGTAAAGAGGACAACGTTGTCGAGTCACAGAGACTGTTGCGACCTAGAAATGGTGGAATCTCAAAAGATGTCTCTAAAACTAGAAGGAAAGTTCAGTGGAATGATATTAATGGAAATAAGCTTGCTGAAGTCGTTGAGTTTCAAGTAAGGTATTTATACATTTCTCTGTGTATTACATATTGCTCTCGCTTGTTAAAGTTGTCTTTGAGATTCTGTTTTATCTTATTGTATAATGTATGTTTCTGCTCTATACTCTATGGAATACTCAAAAAGTTGTTGAATGTGGAATTTGGACTGGAATCCGAATTTTCCTGTAAGTTAATATGTTTTTGAGTTTTAATGTGATACGTGAGTGGTATAAAATTTTGTGTGTGCATGTTTTGAAAGGTAAGCAAGATCGTTGCTCCGTCTCCTGCTAATTAGTGAATGGAACTTGTAAACTTCTTTCGTAAAGCTTCTGAATTTTAGATACTCGTTTAGAATAATTGCATAAAGACACTTTTCTAAGGGATTACTTAAAATGAGGTTAATTGCTGGCTGCTACTAGGATAATAGATGTCAAAATAACGGTAATTTGGAGGCTGCGGTGGTAGTGGAAGTGCAGATGGAAATCAATTATTATCGCATTATGTGGTTAATAGTTACTCATCTAGGCATCTAGCCATATGCCAAGGTTCATTAGCCCTTTACGGTGGATAATAGTTAGATCGTAACCTCGGTAGCTACGCCGGTATTTATCAGCTAGCCCGTGACATTTAAAATGTGATTCATTACATGCATGTTTTGAAGTCGTCTTCCTGACATTAGTAGATGTTGCTTTGATTACGTAGATTTGCAATGTCTTCAGTAAGCTGAGTCAATCAGACTATTGCCTGCGTTTAGTTTAAGTTTTGATTCATGTACGTACAGTGTGACTTGGTTTAAGTTGGACGTCACAAAGTTATCGAGATTTTCCTCCCTTATCCAGGCTGCTGGCCTGCTGGCCATCAGTGAATGTCGTAAAGGCACTAGCAGGCAAGGCTTAGTCCGGGTTTTGATATTAAGAGAAATTTAGGACTTTTCAACCTAAAGTTTATAACATATGCTTATGTTTGACAAATTAATTAATTATATTTGGAACATATACTCTGTAAATTTTTTGTGTAAAATACTATTTACACACTCCTATTCGTCTGTCATTTTCCTGATTAAACTTTGCTGAAGTAAATTTCTACAGTACAGACTAATGGGATATCTTTTTGTATTGCAGTGACGGGAGTGATAGCGACGATGATTCTGATTCTTGTTTCTGTACAATCATGTAGTGTACTTTGATACAAACACCGTCATCATGTACATCCATATACATCTTACACAAACACGAGAGTGATGAGACTTCTGAAGCTTCAACATATCTTCGTGCTCCTATATATTGTTTGAGATACTCATCATCGTTGACCCAACAGTTTCTAATATCAAGAGTCTGATACTTGTGCGATCTTTGCTATCGGAAGAAGTTGCCTGCCACCTCTGATGATAACCCAATCAGTCAAATATTGAGGCAACTCCAGATAATTGATACTATAAATTTACAGGTTTTAACAGTGTGTTCTTTTAATGATAGAATTGTCCAAGTATTTTTAACACTGTGATCCTTACTTGATCCCAGCAAATGTACATTGTGTTTGGAATTTCACATTATAATACAACAAAGTACTGCGTTATTCCGACACTTCACTTTATTGAGTTAAAACATCTGTATCTCAAATCTTGCACAAAGTAAAACAAACACATCCAATTATCCAAATCATCAAAGTCAAGACACAATTTTACCATCCACAAAACAGGACCACAAGACTGGAAAACCGGAAAAACCGGGATTATACACAGTTTTTTTGAGCTAAAAAATTAGCATTTTCTCGCTTTGATCGCCTTCCACTGGGAAAGATTCTCAACTGGGTTCAAAACCGGAACAACATAGTGCCTCCTATGCCGGGCATATAATTGTTCATCAGTACTTGTTCTCGAACCCTTATCAATTGAGCTGATAAGAGGTTTAGAGGCCAAGTCGCAATAATGTTCATCTTCATCTTCAAGATCACTGAACTCAAATTCACTATCCTCATCCTCATCTTCATCCTCGTCCTTGTGATCTTCGTCACCATAGCAATTGTTGTATCTGTAGTCTGCTGGAAATGACTGTTTTGCCCTCTTTGATGCATAGACTAGACACGCTGCTTGCTCGTCCGAGACTTTCTCGTCAAGGTCTTCTTGTAAATTGATAGTGTCATAATCTAGAGTTGGCTCATATGTTATGACATCTAAATTGAATCTCACTTTCTTTCTGATCCTAGCTTTCTTTTCATCATTTGGCTTATCTCTACAATAATCATAACAAACAGACTTTTAAGTTTCGTACAGTAATACTCCTTACATCAAGCACATGCAAGCGGGTTATACTGAACTTAAATCGAATGACTAATATTTCACAATATATATCGTATAACGAGTAAAATTACTTATATCGAATGCTATTATTTTATCATAAATGGAGTGAATTGAAAGAAACCTGAGCTCTTCATCAAACTCTTTAAGAACATCAGATTGTATTTGCTGATACCCTTGAATCCTCTGTCAAACACATGAAACAATACAAAAATAATTCAAACTTTGATACATAATTAATTAAAGATAATCAACATTAACACACAAATTACAAATACTCTTGAATAAAAAAATGATCATGGGTTTATCTTAACTTTGCTTTTCAAACTGAGTTTTGAAGTTCTAGGACGTTTTCTGTCATTAGTACACCCAAAACATGCAAATAAAGTCCACCCCATTTATTATCTCCAAGGATATATATATTTAGTGAATATATATTAATGTATAATTATGAAATCTACTCTTGCATTGATAGATTTGGATAATTTAGGAGATAAATGTGGTGGGAACAAATGAACACAAAAGCTAAGAGTTTTGTAGTAAATAAAAAGTGGCTCCATTTATGTTTGTTTTTTGAAAATTTAAACGTTTGTTGAAGATTTTAGCTCAACTTTAAGATTTGTGAACGTTGGAGTTCTTTTAAAGGTGTTTTCTTGTTTACCTTGTCATGTTTTTCTTGCTTTTATAATTACGTTTATTGTTGGCTTGTTATTATTCACAAATTCTTGTTTGTGACGGGCAGTATCCGTCGCAAGCTTGCGACGGGTACCACTTCCCCTCACAAATGACCCATTTAAGGGAAAAGGGGAAGCACATGGGGGGTGCCCCACATGTTCCCTCTACCCATTTTGTTAGAGGAAAAACCCGTCGCAAGGTCCGACCCGTCACAAGGGAGACCTACACATTATTATTATTGTTCGGTTGTTTTTCTTGGACTCGGTTCTTGTGGACTAATTATTTTGAGTGCTATACTTCATTGCAAGTGTTGCGTTAGTAGAAAACGTTCTTATAATCTTATGTAGTTATGTGTAACGGGACGTTCTGGACCATGGGCCCACAAAAATTTAAAAGTTTTCAAGATCGAGAAAAAATTATGCATCAAGATGCCAAAATCCAGCATCCGCCACTGAAGGGTATTGATATCAAACGTAATGGAACTCTTTGAATTTTTTATTTTTATTTTTGATAAAGAAAGGAAACTAGGTTGGATAAAATCAACCTATAACATCCTCGCGGATGAGGATGGTAAAAAAAAGTCGAAACTTTTAATCTCAAGAAAATCATAAAACAAATAAATTGCAGATTGGGAATCGGAAATTCCAAAACTAGGGAAAAATACCCAATCTCAAGAAGATGGACAACAAACAACAAACAAAACGAAGACCGGAACTTCAAAACATAATGAAACTCTTTGATGTTGTCGTTGTTATTGCCCTTTCCTAATCCTTAAGGATAGAATTATTGGCCGTCTTGTCTCAAGACTTATGTGATTATTCATTATTGTCTTCAGACTACCTATAAACTAACAAAGTCTTGACAAGGCCTACAATGAGTCTGATATTTGAGACACAATTAAGGCGGTACATGAGTGTTGGCACACTTTTCATTGGACGTCACCAAATAATTGGTTCCCATGTGAAATATTTTTTTTAATAAACAAAACTTCACATTTAAGTTGTTATAGAAAAGTAGAGTATGAGTTGAGTTTGAGAAATAATGTATAAAGTTTAAGGTGAGTTTGGCAATGGAAAAATAATAAGAGTACGATAGTGGAAAGCTGATGCGTTAGAGTTTTAAAACTAAGAGAAGTCTGACCAATAATGTTACGCTTGGCCCTTTTGCATCCTTCCCCGCACCCCCTTCACGAGTACTTGAGTAGGGGTGATCAACTTTAGGTCCAGACTGGAAAAATGCACCGGACTAGGCCATTCGGTCTGGACATAAACTAGACCTAGTTCTTTTAGGTCCGATCCTCAGTCCACATTTGTTTAGATTTCGGTATTCGGTAGGTCCGGTACAAGTTCAATGTAAAACCATTATTTAAATCAAATGATTATTTAATTATTTAGAATTTTGATTTAGTGAAATTTAAATTGAAGTATTGTATGAAAATCTTAGTTTTCGGTACCGAAATTTTTCGATGCAGTTTTCGTCCAACAAAATTCACGCTTTCAGTCTTCGGTACAGTCCTAGACTAGTCCAATCTTGGAACAATGTCCGATGAGAGTCATTCACACCTATACATGGCAAACGGGTCAATCGGATCGGGTTTGGGTCGGGCCAGTTCGGGTCGGGTCAGTTCGGGTCTCTCGTTGATTTCAGGTTAATTCGGGCCGGGTCGGGTCATTTTGGGTTTCGGGCTTGTTTCGGGTTTGTTGTCGGGTCCGTTTCGGGTCAACCGGGTCGGGTTATTTCGGGTCGGATCATTTTCGGGTCAAAGAATAAGAGACAAAAGGCCATTTTAAGTCTTTTTGGTTCAATTCAAGTTATGTTTTGTCGGGTCATTTTCGGGTTGAGTGGTTTTGAATCGGGTTATTTTCGGATCGGGTCAGTTACGGGTCAAGAAAGATCAGGTCATGTTCGGGTCGGTTCCAATCGGGTTTCGAGTCACATTCGGGTGTTGTAGTTCGGGTCACTTTCGGGTCACGGGTTGGGTCAATCGGGTCGGGTTGCTTTTGCCAGGTCTATTCACACCTAAGCAGCTAAGCCCCTCTCGCTCACCAAAACCTAGCATTCCCCCTTTTTTTTTCCTTCCACTGATTTATTCTCTTATCTTTTTCCTCGAACCAAACACACCCTTAATAAGATGCAAAGAACGGGTATCGTATAAAAAGAAATACTCCATCCAAACATGCCCCATCAAAATTCCGATCTACAGGAATCAAAATTTGCAAAAATCTTCAAAGAACCATGATTTTTATCAAAAATCCTCAAGAACCAAAGGATCCCTTGTTATCACTTATCACGTGCACAACACATGGGAGGCCCATATCAAACAGTATACACTATACATACAGTATTATATTCCGTATTCCGTACTATTCTGTATACAGTATTTCACTTCACTTTAATAACTCTAAAAAAAATACAAAGATTCCCTAAACAAAATCACAGTCATCCATTAAATCAAATCTCAACCGTCCATCATTCCAAACAAAGCATCTCAAATTCTCAATAATCCATCCAATCCTTAAAATTCCCAAAAATATATTCCCTAAATAAAAAAAACCAAACCTCTTTGAAAAACCCACCAAAAATTCCTCAAAAAGATTCAATCTTTCACTATTTCTCTTCTAATTTTCTCACAAAGATCTAACCTTTTTCAAAAACCCATCATAATATCCTATTTTTTCTAGAAAATTTTAGGGTTAGGAGTGTGTTTAAGGGTGTAAATTTGAAGTAATTTTAAAAAAAAAAGATGGATGGAGATCAAGGAAAGTTGTTTGTTGGTGGGATTTCATATGAGACAAGTGAAGATAGATTAAAAGAGTATTTTGGACAATATGGAGATGTTTTACAAGCTAATATTATGAGGGATAAAATTAATGGTAGACCTAGAGGTTTTGGTTTTATTCTCTTTTCTGATCCTTCTGTTATTGATGTTGTTCTTCAGGATAAACATAACTTAGATGGTAGACAGGTATAATGATCTTTTTTTGTTTTTTTATTTCATTCTAAGTTGTTGATTGTAGTTGTGTTTTAGTTGAATTTAGTAGTAGTAAACTTCAAATAGGGTTCAATAGTTGTTTTTTTCTTGTGTTTGTTGCACTTACTATTAAGTCTAGTTAAAGACGGGTATATCGGTTTCATTGAAGCCCTCCCACTTGCCTCTCTGTGAGAGGCAACCTAACCCGTCTTCATTGAGGATGGATATGCCCTGTCTTCAATGAGCATTAGTGCTTCTTTTATAGGTTTGATTGTTTTTATTACTAGGTTGCTTATATTGATTAGTTTTGCAAAATTTAGTTTGGGTCGTTCCGAAACAACCTCTTTGTGTTGCTAACGGAAGGGTTGGGTAAGGCTGCGCACATCCATTCCCGTACTCCACATGGGGTAATGTTGTTGGATTGTTCCATGGAAGTGTGAATTGCTTAGTGGTCCCAATTATATTATGTACAGTACTTTTTTTTATGGTAGTGATTTAACTGATTTTGATGTAAGAGGGTATGTTGCTCAGATGATATGCTAGTAATGCTACTAGCTTTTTTTGGCCAAGGTTGATTCATGGTTGTTAATTAAATGTATATGCTTCAAAAGGGTATCAAATCCATCACATATCTCAGTTTTCAAAAGGGTTGATTGATTTTGTATAAGATTGTGGAAACTGGCTTTATATCAGGTTGAGGCAAAGAGAGCGATGTCAAGAGAGGATCAGCAAAACACAACAAGGACTGGTGGCAGAACTGGAGGTGTCAGTGGGAACATTCGAACCAAGAAAATATTTGTTGGGGGTTTGCCTCCTTCTTTAACCGATGATGGCTTTCGTCAATACTTTGAAGGCTTTGGTCATGTGACTGATGTAGTTATAATGTATGACCAGAATACACAGAGACCTCGTGGTTTTGGGTTTATTTCTTTTGATAGTGAGGATGCTGTAGATAGGGTACTTGAGAATACTTTTCATGACTTGGATGGTAAGCAAGTTGAGGTTAAGCGCGCTCTCCCCAAGGATGCAAATCCCGCAAATCCTGGCATGGCTAGCCGTGGTGGAAATAGTGGCGGTTATGGTTATAATAATTCTAGTGGCAATCAAAATTCGTATGATAGTAGGATGGATTCTAATAGATACATGCAACCTCAGAACACGAGAGCAGGATTTACTCCTTACAGCTCTTCTGCTTATGGGGCTGCTGGTTATGGATATGGATCTGCCAACAGTGGCATGGGATATGGTGGGTATCCTGGATATGGGGCTCCAGCTAATGCAGCTTATGGAAACCCTAACGTTCCTAGTATGGGATATGGTGGCGGGCTACTGGGTGCACCAAGGAGTTTATGGAATGCGCAAGCAGCCTCTGGTTATGGAACATCCGGATATGGGGGGGCTGGACCCGTCGGTCAATCACCAACTGGCGTCTCTGGATATGGTAGTCAAGGTTATGGATATGGGAGCTATGGTGGAGGTAGCAATACTTCTGGTTATACTGATGCTAACGGTCATGGAGCATATACCAATGGTGCTATGATGGGCTATGGTGGTGGTTATGGTGCTGCCCAAAGTCGGAAAGTTCAGCAACAATAACTTCCTCGTAGCTGAGCCATCTCAGACCAATGGGATTGCTTGATTTCAACTCAAATGAGCCCTGTGATCGGTTGGCTTGCTTATTATCTAGTAGTTTGACCTTTGCAGTCTTTTATCTTTCTTGTCTTATACTTCGTAGTAATAACTACCTTCTCTCAAATTTCAGTACTTTGCTTCAGTCTTCGATTGTAGTTTCATTCGGTATGCTGCTGGTCGATGTCTATTTGCTATTACATTTGGTGTGTTTAAGCTCATTGAGCACCTTTGCTTTGCGTTAGTTCTGCATGCTGTTATATATAATGCACCTATATGATTTTACATTTGGTTGACAGATCCGCAGGATTTTTTTGATGTCATTTTTGATAGTTTATTTTGGTGTTTAGATTGTTTACGATATGGATGTACGGTTAAGCATAATTCTCTCATAGTTACTCGTGTTTGATAAATGTAGTAGGAAATACAGATTTAGTGAAGCCTGATACTGGTAGAGATTGAAGCTGTAGTCGAGTTGGGTTGATCTGTTGGTAATGGCTAGAGAAGTAGCGATAACATAGCGGTAGTTGAAGCTTTAAAGAACAGTATAATCATTTCTCCTTCTATTTGCCCTTGTGTTGTACAGGACAGATGCTCGAGTTGGGAAGAACTGTAAGTTCAAGATTGATCTTGATGGGAGTCCTAAACATGCATGGGGTACCGATCAACCCAAGCTTGGCCTTATTCCTTCAAATCCTATAGCAAAATTCAGTATGTTGGGGACTGTCTCCTTTGTTTAGCTTTGTGAGCTTAAACTTGGATTTCAAGAGTCGGGAGTACTGCCAAAGCAAAGGTATAAATGTAGAGGGAGTTTGTGTGCGTTGTACTTGGAACTTAGATGGTATTTGCTGTTCTTAGCCTCTTGTATTGGTCAATCATTGAAATTTAGGGCAAGATTAGTGAGTCTTATACGAGACGGTGTCGTCTACACTCATAGGACTCTCATTTAGTCATTAGTTAATCTGATTTGTAATACTGTCCTGCCTCAGTTGTAGTGTAGAGAAGTAGCCAGTGCCCAGTAGTAATGATTAGCAGCTTAGGAGCATCGTCATGATTTCAATAGGTTGTAGCAGTAATGATGATAAGTTGGTTTTTATGAATTCAGCTTCTAGGCATTGGACTATTTATGTAGTTATGCCTGAGGTAGATTATGGTATGATTGAGGATGATTTTCGGAGCTTGAAGCGAGTTTATTTTGCATGGGTGGTGCTGGGCTTATAGCCAAGGATACCGTGAAGTCGTGGACAAGGATGCTTGAGGTGGGACAAGGGGTGGTTCAATCGATAGGCATTACTGGCTAGGGAGAAGGTGTTTATGCCGCTAATACCTGCCAGTCGATCCGAGTTATATCCCAACACAAGCCTGGAAGTATTGTGTCATGCGATCGGCCTGCCAGTCTGTTCTTGATGACATTTAAGTTGACAAATAGAGTGATATTATGGATTCTTGCTCTTTCAAACCATTCATAAATATGAACTCTTTTTTTTTTCCAAAGGCACAAGAAAGAGTGCTTATTGTTAATGTGATTTACATGAGAATGTATTTCTCGTTTACTAATCAACTTAGTTGTGTTGATTGTCCTGCAAAGTGCAGACTATTGAAGACATTTTCAATTGCCAAAGAGTATGGTATCATGGATTTTGGAAAAACACATCTCAGTAGCCAAAGTGTGATCGATGCCCTAATTTTCTTTTTATAATGGTTATGTTTTCTTATTGGTTACGCATACTAAAAATAGCTATGTTGATTCACAAATTCTCAGCATTTGTGACGGACCGACCCGTCGCAGGCTTGCGACTGCCTGCGACGGGTCAAATCCTCCTCACAAATAGCAAGTAAGTGAGGGGGGGGGGGCAAATTGATGTTGATTATGGTGTAAATTAGTAAATGGCGGTCAATTGAAAATCCAGGGAGTTTGGAGGACGTAGCTGGGTTAATACCTCACCTGACAGTATTGTTTGTATTGCGGAAGCGGATTTAGTAGCAATGAATTAAACCCATGTGGTTTTTTTTATAAAAAAAATAAATTGAAAATCAGCACTGAAAAATTAATTCTGGTTGGTCCCAATGTCTGACTAGTTCTACTAATTAAACTGAGAACTGTATAGAGTATACTCTTTCCATCCCGGTCAATTGTTGTCCTTTCATTTTGGCACAAATATCAAGGAAAGAGTGAAAGACCATTTGTAGTTCCACTCAGTGAATGACTAGAGGACAATAGCCTTATTGGGTGATCAAATTACTCATAGAAACCTTTTCTAATATAGAAAAGATAACAATTCACTGAGACACCCTAAAAAGAAATAGGACAACAATTGACCGACACAGAGGGAGTATAAGATAAAACTCTTCAAAGGTCTGGACGTAAGAATTGCATATCCTAGCCTTTTTTTAAAAAAAATGATCAGCTTTACGTCGATCGTTATGATTAGTAATTCGTCGTTACAATTAGTTTAATGTTATTTCACTTAGTAATTTGCCGTTTTGATTTTACACAAATGTATTCATTTTATGGCGATTAGTTGAGCATTTTTCGTCGATTAATAAATTAAATACTTTTTAAATTGTTTGCAATTTGGTACTACTCCAGTTGTTAGTTTCGATTTGTTGATTAATTTATTTCTCAATATTTTAATTGAAATGTTTGGAATGGTAGAGATAATTTGGGTAGTTCATCAAACTTATCAACGTTTTGAAGGAAAAAACTCGAGAACATTAAAGTGAGACCAAATGGAGCGAACCATAGATTGAGAGACAACCGAACTAAAGTATTGGGCTTCATCCAAACCCCAATAAGGAAACCCTACAAAAACAGCCGCACAAAATGCCCTATAAAACCACCTTTACAAACGAATCCTTTCAGACCTCAACTCTTATTCTTTTCTCCTACAACAGCAACAGTGGTTTACTTATCTTCATTTTTTCAATTTCATTTTTTTATTATTTTATTATTGAGTATCTAATTAATTAATGTTAATTACTATTTTACTAATTAGTATAAGATTAGTTCATCTTGGCAAAGCTTGTGAGTCCTAATTAAGGGACAATGACTTGTTTTGAATGCTAATGGACTTACATTACATTAATCATCTCCTCCCTGTTCTGGACTTCATTAATCATGAGGTTTCCGATCATTGGAGATGATATATTTATTCTAATTAATTAATTTAATTAATTAGTCCATTCTCAACAAAACTTGAAGAACCCTAATTTTATTGGGTGATTTAATGACATGTTTTGGATCAATTTGGACTTAAATTAACTTGTTCACTCTATAACTGTCCTCGGTTTCTTATTTTTGTGGAATTGTAGGTCAGTAGGAGCTGATACAATCATTTTACTTATTTTTGTTTAGGATTGTTAAATTTCCGTCTTAAACTTAAAACGGGTTTGAAGTTTGAACATAAGAGATCTGACAAAGCGGAAAGCCTTGGGACTAGCACAAAGTTTGTATATTTTGTTCCTATTTATATATTCTTAAACCGGACATAAAAGGTTTAGTGTACTAATTTTACTTACTGAGATTTTGTTGCAACTGATCAAAGAAAAATTGATCCAATAATGAGAGTAATATGATGTAGATTACCGTAGTAAATTGATCACAAAACTGTTATGGACTAAAATTAATTTATATTTATAAATAACTCAGAGCGGATGACAAATGACCTGAACCCATCCAAACCCGACATTAACTCAATACAATATTGATCCGACTATTTAGAATAAAGGGATTTGCTATTTAGAATTTAGATTGATATGTTTGACTTAATAATGAAGTAACTGAGTAAGTAATTGTTCAAATAAAACTAAATTTAGTGGTTAAAAATTGAAGTAAGTTAATACACTAACTGAACCCCATAATAACCCAATTTAAACCTGCCCCGTTACATCGTTTGACCTGAAATGTCTCGACCCGATAACGACCTTGTCCCGAGCTTGGCGCGACCCGAAACCAACACGATCTGACTTGACACGACTCGATTTAACCGATTGTCACCTTTGTCATACACTAAGAGACGGTCCTATGGTGTAAAAAAACAACTCATTTATTCCAATACCTTGTCGTTTATAGCAAGCACACATTAATTATGATTGAGATTGATACTTGTGGTGACATTGGATTCAATTGATGTTGTTATGTATTGGTATGATAATGTGGACTTGTCACCCGTGCTTCCAATCGTGTTGTGTATTGATTTCATTACTTGACTTTGGTTGATATGCGTTACTTCTTCTGAAATACTTTTAAACACTATCTACCGTGATTCACTTGACAAATTTCGGTCTTGTGGTGAGTAGGTTCGACTTTTAGGTACATATTGATGATGATGAAGATAATGCTTGTGAGGGCACGAGAGATGACGAGTCGAGAGTCTAGCATAGATTTGATAGTTTGTAATGACTTGTTTATTTACTGCTCTTAGATATCATTTGCAAATTGAGAATTTTGATTGCATTTAATATTAAACCTTAAATGTTATTATAACAAATATTTCTTAACTGGAGTTATGATGCACTAACTCGGGAAATCAAGATGGTAATAGCTATATTGAAAATACTTATATTGAAAAAATTGGCTTAAAGACCCATTATTCATCCCAAACTAGCTATACTGAAAATGTTGTAAACAACTACACCATGGTTAAGTATTTAGGATATTCAATTATTGACAGTAGAGTGACTAAGAACACTTTCGAAAGTATTATTCAATCTTCTTGCACTTAGTTATCAAAATAGAAAGCGAATTCTTTATCACAAGCTGGTAGGCTAATTCTTGTCAATGCTAATTTAGCCGCGAATGGGACTTTTCAAATGCAAAGCTTATTTCTTCCTTCTTTCTTCCTTCACCGATCCACAATAGATTAGATAAAATTAATAGAGACTTTATCTGAAATAAGAATCCTGCCAGCGTTCCCCTAATTTGATTGGTTGGCATAAAGTTTGCTTACCAAAGTTGATGGGTGGACTTGGGATTAAATCTTCTGACTCTATATTAAAACTATAAAAGAATAACCACTTCACATCAGACTGGACACATGTCGCTTTCTTATTAAAAGAATTCCCGCTCAAAACTTAAACCCTAAAATTATACTCTGTATATTTGCTTTCTAGAGAAGCTCCTTTTATGTTTCCAATCGTCATATTACACACTTTCTTTCCTATTTTTCTCATCCTTCCATGCGATCAATATCTTCTAAAAATATTTTTCTCCCATGTTTAAAGTTATTTTAAAAAAAACATACTAAACTTACCCCCTTTATTGTATCTTTTATTTTGGCAATTCTTTTCTGTACAAAAATTCATTACTCATCTCTATTGACAGTGAGATTTAGGCAGTGTCGTACCCCAAAGGCTTATTCTTAAGCTTTTAATTTGTTGACTTATGATCTTTTATTCTAACTGCTTACCCAACGTAACGTTCTTATAATTATTTTTGCAGGGTAACAGTAAAGGCTTCTAGATATATGAATAAAGGGATCTCGATTACAGTTAGCTTTCTAAATGTTGTCTAATTCGTGATTTCAAATTTCCATTTTTGCCTTCTATTTTGTTTATTCCCTTCACCCTAAATTTCAAATTTTCGCAGGGTAACAATAAACAATCCGACATAAATGTAAGTATATAATTATTTTTGTAAATATATATCCAATATATTCTATATTCTAACATGGTGGACCTTAGCCTCATATTGTACTGGCGTGGGTCATTTTCTTCCACATTAGTCAGTTTTTAATTATTTCATGTACAACATTGTTCCGTTAAATTATGCTAGATATTTTTAAAGATTAGGGCATGACCACATATTATTACGAAGTATTTTGAAACATAGGTTGAGGTAGTTGAATATAAGGAGAGGAGTAGCAAATAGCAATATGATTTTGAGAATTGTAAAATAAGTTCTCACACTATGAAATTGTTCCGTTGTGAAAAAATCACTACTGTTTTTATTAATAAATGCCATGAGAGAACTGAAACCGTATCACAACTCTCACAAAATGATTACTTTTAACAAAGTTGGTTCGTCTCACAATCGCTCCATTAGTCTGAGACATCTTCACAACTATACATAGGAAAATAGTTACCACTTTTTTATTTTGTGTATGAGCCAATGCCCGACAAATATTTGTGGGGGGTTGTGTAGTACTACAGTAGTAGGCTACTCTATACAATTTCTTTTGACATTTTAAATATATTGGCTTGGGTTATATGGCGTATTACACAACTTAGGTATTGAATTTGAGACGATTGTGTGTTCTTTGGCAATGAATGTATTATACTTCCTACACCGTATGTTCTCAAATAACTTTACGAGCTATGTAAGTTAAATTGGACAAGCAAGAAGGCATTGCCTATATGACCGAAAGACATGCATCATGACACTTTTGATGTTGATTAAACTTGGATCTAAGTCATGATTCATGAATACTTTTATTAGCTATTTTAGTTGCCATTTGCAATATTGTTCCGTATATATGTTTTAAACTTTCCATATTAGTTTGTTACACTATGTTCAGTCGATTTATTATATTTGACCAAATATGTAAGACAACTTTGGTATAGTGGATAGAATCAACAGGGTAATTCGTAACACTTTAAAGTTTTATCAAACATAACTTGGATAACTATTTAATGCTAAAGGAGTAATGTAATTGCATCTATCACTACATATTTTCCATGTAATATACTAAAAGTTATTTGTATATATAATTTACGCATGCCCGTGCAACTTGCACGGGTACTAAGCTAGTCGGCCAATAAAGCTCTTCAAATGAAGCTTTTATGGAAAATCCTTATGGACAAAGAGAGTATATGGGACAAAGATATAACTAAAAAGTACTTGAGAGCTTGTTCGCTATTTGATCATAAGCCTAATTCAGTTATTTACTCTTATCAATAGAGTAAAATCACGCGTTTCCGAACTCTATTTAGAAAAGGATTGAGATGGCATGTAGGTTTGGTATAAATATTAATTTTTGCTCTGATAATTGAGTTTTTTCATATCCTCTTGTCAGCATTATTGATGTTGATAGTACTCGTGATCTTAATCTTCTGGTTACAGATTTCATAACCCCTGATAAGCAGTGGGGTATTTGTAAATTAGTCGGTCTAGTGGATAACAATATTGTTAATCAAATAACTAATATTCCACTTCCACATAATGATATTCCTGATACCGTTTTTTGGGGGTTGTCTGTGTATGAAAATTTCTCTACCAAAACAGCAACATGGTTTGCACAAGGTTGGTTTGATCAAAGTCATAATAAATGTGAATTTTACTTGATTTGGAAATCGAATATTCCTCCAAAGCTACATTTTTTTTTTGAAAGCTTGTGTTGACGGCCTCCCTACAAAAATCAGGCTCCTTAAAAGTCATATTAATGTCAGTGTATTTTGTGCAACCATCCTATTGAAAACAAAAAATCATTTCTTTTTCAGACGTCCATTGAGTGGTTCGATTATTAAAGACATGAACGTTATTAACTTTAACAACTTTTTGACAATTTATGATAATATTTCAAGCCAAAGTTTTTTAATAAAACTAAACTGTCTCAAAAATTTGATTACAAAAGATGAATTCATTAAGATTGTTTTTATTTGGTGGAATGCGTGGTTCCATAGAAATGACATTATTTTTAATAATGTTCAGATCAATATCAGCAAACTTATTACTGTATGTAATAATAACATTATGATCTGAAATGAGACTAGACATAAGGATATTAACAATCCCGACAAAGGCGAGTTTGGTAGAAATATTATTAGCAATGAAGAAATCTGGTGGGATAAACCTAGAAGCGGTTTTTTAAGCTAAATTTGGACGGTTCGAAACAAGATGGAAATAAAGCTGCTTTAGGCTATTGTACAAGAGATCATAATGGTAAAATTATTTTGTTGGGGTCAAATAATTGTGGATCTAATAGCATCCTTGTCTCAGAAGCTCTCGCATTAAAAGAAGGCATTTTAGCTGCTAAATCCTTATGAATTTCAAAGCTGATTGTTGAAGGTGGTAATTTATGTGTTATTAAACTCAATCTGCAGTACTTGGCAAATTCCGTGGGAAATTGCAAGTATTATTAAAGATGTCAAGGTAGACCTTCATTTTTTCGAGACAATGATTATTAAACATGGCTTTTGTGAGGCCAAAAAAGTTGCCGACTTTATGGCCTCTATTGGACATTCGTGTCCAACTCTTTCGAGGTGGTTTGAAAGCCGGTGACTTTAACTTACCCCTCTCATTCGAAAGGATAAGATAGGTTGGTCATATTCTAGAGGATCAATCTAGTTTTCTTACCTTATCAAAAAAAAAATCTACACCATGGTTCAATTAGACTATTCGACAAATTAACACAATAAAATTGGATATAAATTGAAGCCTCGTTTATGAACTTTGGTTTTAAGGCTTGAAAAGTGGAATTTGTTGTTAATTACTGCGTACTTGAACTTTAAAGAATTATGGTAATGACTAATAAGACCTTAGACCATCCCCATTGGTTTGGACCTAGCCCTAGGTCTTACTTTAAAATATTAATTTCTTTTTCCAAACCTACATACAAGACCTACCTCATATTTTTAACCCCCCCCCCCCCCTCCCCTCCCATTAAGCCCTAGGTTCATTTATTTTCCAACTCATCTTTTTTCATATTTAATTATATTTTCTCATATTTTAACTATTTAACTATTTCAAATATTATGAATAAATTGTAAAACTCAAAACTCGACTTATAATTTTTTTTGCTAAATTAAAATACATTAAAATTAAGATGAAACAAAGGGTACTAATTCGAATAAATTAATAACAAAAATATGATTACAATAACATAAAAACATGATTACAATAACAATAATACAATAAAAATTTAAAAACAATAAAACTAAATTTCAATCACGACGACCAAACTTTTGTGCTATGTGTTGAATTGGATGAGATCATTTTTCAGATTGTTATGAATTTCCTTATTACGAACTTGTGATTAGTTTTGCATATAACTCTCTAGGCTAGTGGAACCTCATGTGGAATATATCAAATGTGAATCGTCGTCTTCTTCCCTAGATAATTGTTCTTCGTTAAATTCACTTGTGTCATATTGATTTTGATATGTATCTCTTTCATCTTCAACTATCATATTATGAATGATAATACAAGCCATGAGAATTTTACCCATCAAATTTTCATCCCAAATAAGACAAGGACGTTTGATAAAAGCAAACCGAGCTTGTAAAACACCAAATGCACGCTCAACATTTTCTAACACACTCCTGATGTAGAGCAAATAACTTGTGTTTATGAACTTGAGGAAAAGTAATTGATTTCACAAAAGTGGCCCATGAAGGATATATACCATCAGTAAGATAATATCCCATATTATATTTATGACCATTCACCTCAAAATTAACTTTTGGTGCCCGACCTTCTAAAACATCATTAAAGACAGGGGATCTTTGAAGCACATTTATGTCATTGCAAGATCCTGGAGTGCCAAAGAATGCATGCCATATCCATAAATCGTACGATGCAACAACTTCTAGAATAATTGTCGTCTTACTACTTCTCCCAGCAAATTGCCCCGCCCATGCAGTTGGACAATTCTTCCACTCCCAATGCATACAATCAATGCTACCCATCATTCAAGGAAATCCACGCATCTTCCCAACTTCAAGTAACCTTGCAACATCTTCTTCATTTGGTCTTCATAAATATACCTCACCGAAGTTATAAATCACACCTTGAACAAGGTGTATAACGGAGTCCCTTACAATAGTTTCACTCATGCGCATATACTCATCAATTGAATCACTTGTTGTTCCATAAGCTAAGACTCTCATCGCAGCAGTGCATTTTTGCAATGGTGAAAACCCAAGTTTACCACGAGCATCTGGTCTTTGTTGAAAATATTGATCACCCGATGTAACAACATCAACTAAACGAAGAAATACATGCTTATGCATGCGAAATCTGCGTCGAAATATATTTGGGGGGTATACTGGAATATCTGAAAAATAGTCATTGAACAAATGTTTATGACCATTTTCATAATCTCTATCAATATATCGTCGACGAGTTCTAGGAGTTTGGTTTGATTGTTGTACGAACAGATTTGGTGAAGAGATTAAAGCATTTTCTAAAAAGTTATCTAATTGCATATTCTGCGCATGCCATTGAGTAAAATCATCTAAACTTTCGTACTTTGCAAATTCTAAAAAGTTATCTAATTGCATATTTTGATAAAAAATTTGACGTAGGTGATTCAAATATTATTGCTAAATATACATATGATGTAGACAACTCATATTTTATAATTTAAATAAATAATATCACAGATTGTGTGGATATAAATTAATCTGAAAATGTAACATGTAGTTGATGAAGACAATTCAGTATTATTGTTGTTTGAATAAAAAGTTGACATATGATATGGACAACTAATATTTTATTATTAATAAATAAAAAAGTACATTACACCAAAATAAAAATTACATTAAAACAAATGAAAAATCACACTTAAATTAAAACAAAGATTAAAATTACAATAAAAAAATTAAAAAAAAACACACTCTAAAATTATAAATATTAAAGTCGTACTAAAATAAGTGCACTCAGTTACTAGTAATTAGGATCATAGTTTACGTCTCACATTGATAAACTTATTAGTTAATTAGTAGGCCAATATTTATTCATGAGGTAATTTTTCATGTATTATTCACCCGGAGTTAAATTTTGTTTTCCCAACAAAGTGTTAAATATTGTCATTTCTGAAGCCCTTAACTCCTTGTTGCTCTCAAAATGAAGTTTCTCCCTTTCAAAGTCCAACCTCTCTTTCATAATTTGGTTACTCTCTTCACGTGCTATCTGCATAGCACCTAGGTTTATAGCTAATTGAGGATTGATAGAAGTTTCTGAACATACCGATTTACCCCTCCGTTTCTTTTTTGCCGCCTCTTTACCTTCTGGACGATGAATTGTTTCACCAACATACACACTATGAGGAGTTTTAGGATTTGACTCATTATCATTATCTAGATTTAACTCATCACTTTCCTCCGCACGTGACCGTTTTGAGCTTCCATCACTCTGTGAAATTGGTGTTTCATTCCAATTAACGTCTGTTCGTTGTAAGCTCCACCTGCGATACTTGCTCATAACATTTTTATAAACACTTATCTCACCGTAATTTACGTTTTTATTATCTTGTCGATAGAGTTTTTGAGCTTTAGATTCGACATATGAATCATTGGTTCCACTCTTATGTCCCCGAGTAAGAACTTTTTTTAAGCAACCGTGCCATTTACTTGCACGCTCACTTATTTTTTTAAAACGACATCTTAAAGCCTCTGAATTCCTAACGCCAATTTCATTTGGATTTTCGACCCTAGATAGCTCGTACAACTCCCACACCTTTGCCCATCTGATCAGATCTCTTTGATTTTTGCCTTCAATTGGATCACCGCTAATAATACCCCAAGCTGACATAAGAGCTTCGTCTTCTTTCTCTTGCCATGCACGATTTTCTCCTCCCCTCTTTGTTGTTTTATTTTTATTTTTGTTTGTAGATGGAGATGGTGGTACTTGAGATGACTCCACCTCAAATTGTGAATTATTTTATGGGTTAGGATCATTTTGAAAATATGAACTTGTTTGATAGTATGAAGAATTTTGATTCTCTTGAGAATGTAATAAATTCATAAAATTATTGTCCATATTTTTAAGATTACAACAAATTTTTATATGTATAATATTTTATATTTTGTAAGATATATTAATTTTTTAAAATTGAAAGAAGAGAATTTAAAATAAGTACAAAGTATATCAAATGTATACTCTTTTTATAGAAAATGAGTCCAATAGAGCTGTTGGTAATATTTTTTTTTTTTATAATAATTTGAAAAATATAGTTGTTACAAAAATGTAACAACTATAATTTTGAATTAGCCAATCAAAACATGACATGTGTAGGTTCTAAAAGAAGGGCAAAAGAAGGTCTTCAAGGTTCACATTTGCCCGTTGGTTTGCAAGGTTTGGTAGTTTAATTTTTTTTTTTAATTAATTATGTACATGAACCTAGGGCACCATTACCCCAATGGGGGTGGTCTTAGATAGATGATAGTAAGACCATCTCCAACCATGATTTATTTTCTTCCTCATGTCATTATCTCCCTATGTGTTTTACTCATCCACCTCACTCTTTTTCAACTTTTCAATTAATAAAAAAACACTCTCTTAACCATAATTTATTCTTATCCTCATCCAACTTTATCGTATAATTTATTTTGCTTAAAAAATAATACCAAACATTATCAAATGTGGTCTCTATTTGTAGAGAAAAAATAAAAAACATAACTATGTCATTTTTATAATTTTTTTTATTTATAATTAACTCTGAATTTGTGAAAATGAAAAAAAAATATATCTCTTTCTTTTTGTCCTGTTAGTGATTTATTTGTTTCTTTGAGTCTCTCTCTCTCTCTCTCCTTAAAGCACCTCCATCGGCGAGTGATATATGATTATTTTAGACCGTTTTCCCTCTTTATTTTCTTATATTTCGTTGCATTTAGTTTAGTTCGGCGTCGGTTTTATCGTATTTTGGCCCTCATTCCGTGTACTCCCATATCATTTAATTCCGTCTCATTTTATAGGAAATATGTTAAGACAAAGACGAGACGGGATGAGAACCGAGAAACCGTCACAAAACTAAACACAAAGAAGAAAATAAGAAAATAAGAAAGAGGAGGGTCGGAAGTGGAGTGCCAGCCGGCGGTGCCACCGGCAGCCGGCCCACCGGCTTGGCCACCGGCAGCCGGCCCACCGGCTTGGCCACCCACCCCCAAGAAAGAGCCGAGAAAAATGGCAATTGTCAGGCCAGCCCAGCCGGCCAAGCCCACCGGCAGCCGGCCGGACCGGCTGGGTCGTGTATTGCGCAGGAAAATGAAGAGAAATGGGCAGTGGCCTCCAGCCGGTCACGGCCACCGCCAGCCGGTCCTACCGGCTAGGGCGGCATTTGAAGAGAGGAAGAGCAAGAAAGACGGAGGAAGGGGCAGAGAGCACCAGCCGGTCCAGGCCACCGGCGGCCGGCTGGACCCCCTTCACCCGCACTTTGATCCTTTTGTCTTTCTTTTCTTTCTTTTGACCCCCTAATCCTACCAACCTATAAATACCCCCTCCTAATTCACCCTAGACACACAACCCTAGACACAAGAACCCTAGCAATTAATAAGAAATACCTCTCTAATTAGTACTTTAATCTCTCCTAATTAGTGATAATTACTCAATTTCCTAGTTAGTTATTGTTAGATTTAGTCTTTCTCCTAGTTACTAGTGAAGATTTGGGTTGTAATTTGAAGACAAGAGGAGACTCTTATTTGATTATTAATCCAAGTTTCAATCTTTCTTACAAGTTTGGTACAATTTCTCATCTTTATTTCATTAATTGTCTTCTAATTACTTGTTCTTGTTTATTTACTTAGTTTTCATGTTGAATATGTCTTCTCTTGCGTATTTCATACCAAAGTATCCATCTTTAATGCTTTCCTTCATTAGTATGAGTGAGTAGTGTTAGACTAGGGTAAGATGAGGGATTTAATGTAAGTTTATGGGTTAATTATGGTATTTGGGCATAAAGATTAAGTCTTTTGGTAGTCTATTTATTTTGTGCACACAAGGTGTTTGTTGAAATGCTTGAATGAGTAATTTGAGTCTTTCTCATGTTTTATTGCTAGTTTGAGCGAGAACTTAGACTTGTATTGTTGTTGTGTGTGATTTGGATGTTTAGGGGGAGGTTAGGGCGAGAACCCAATCGAACCTTAGACTAGGGCTCGTCTCGCATCGAGAGTTGGAGGCTTGCCCTTTAATCCGTCTTACAACGAGAGGTGGAGACATGTTTAGACTCACATTTAGACTAGTCCTAACCCCCACCATAATTGACCTATACTTGCATTAATGAACTCATCCACCCTAATTCCTTTTAATTATTGTTTTACATCGCATCTTTGCCTTCTTGTTAGTTTAGTTTATCATTAATCTTCTTCAACTTGCTAATTGCTAGAACTAAACTAGAATTTGATTAAACCGCCTTAGAAACATAATCATCGTCTCTTGAGATCGACCTCCTTACCCTACTACATTAATTAGTTTGATATTGAGTCCTATAAGTATTTGTTTGATACGGGGGAGGGCGACTAACCCCGCGTTAGCGAGGAAGAGACTCAGCGAAAAATTGAGGAAGTGGGAAAATGGTGGTCCAATGATGATTTTACTTGCGCGTTAATTGGAAGAAGAGGAAGTTGCGCTCAAATGCGATGAACAAAACGTTGCGTGAAAGTGGACCCCATGATGTACAACATGCTTACCTTTTTCTTTCTTTAGGAATATATTCATGAATATGGAGGGTTAGGTTTAAACAAATACGTACACATGCAAATCTCCTATATATTAAAACACAAACATTTACTCCATCCTCCTTCACCCACGTCATCAAAACAACAATCTCCTATATATTAAAACACAAAAATCTACTCCATCCTCCTTCACCCACGTCATCAAAACAACAATTTTTGGTGGGCCACCACTCACTCTTAATTCTTTAATTTTCTTTTCTCTACTCTACAAACCAAGCATTTGTAATTCATTAATAATTTTTTTCCAAAAGTATACAAATAAAACGAAAACTAAATATTTCGGAGTATTATTGTAACTCAAAAAAAAAAATTAATAGCAACTTAAAAAAATCCGGCAAGGCAGCAAAAACAATTTTCTTTTAACGATTTTATATTCATAAACAATAGTATTAAAGAAAACAAAAATTTTCGTTCATTAACTCAATGATACATTTTATTAGGGGTAATAAAAAGGAAAATTTAGAAAGGAAGATACTTTAAATATAATATTTTCACAATACTATATTGTACGAGTACTTTGTTTTTTTAATCTTCTATTAAATCGAAAATTTTAAATCTTCAATCTATAAAATCAATTAAGTTCAGAATAACATGTAAAAAATTATTCATAATAAATCACAGTTTTCTTTTTTCACGATTGAGCAAAATTAGAAAAGGGTGTAGGTTACTAATATTTGATATAAAACTTATACCTACACAATTTGTATTAAAAAAAAAATTACAGAATTAAATAAATTTTTTTTACTAACCTAAAATTTAAGCCTTTAAGACGTGCAAACACAAATCTTCTATTTTTATATCAGATTAATCAATCACAAATAAAATAAAAAAAATTACGTGTACATTGATGATGTAAATGAAGATATTAGGTCGTTTGGTTTAAGATTTTAATTTGGGCTAAAGATGATGAACTGATGAAGGAATGTGTATGAGAAGAAAAAAGTGGCTAGCCTGGCTAGCAATTCACACACGAAAAAGATGCTCTGTAGAGTGTAGAGTATATGTGAGGCGAGTGAGGGAAATTAGGGGTTTCTATTTTTGGGGTTTGTGAGTGTTTTAGATTGATTGTTAACCCCTCCGTACCGGTGAATCGTTATCAATTTCCATTTTTTTGGTGTATTATTCATTTGTTATCTATTTCTATATTGGGTAAGTATTGAGCAAGTGGCTAGAGTGGATAAGTGGACATACTTTCTTTAATATATTGATCTATTTGACAAATTATATTCTTACCTTGGTCTTTGTGTAGATTGAAAAATATAACAATTCATTGGGACAGAGGAGTAATAGGTATGTAATGCAAAATAGTTGTGGACCTTGTGGTACTCTTTGGAGCCCAATTTGAATGAATTTAAAGTACAAAAATGCACGATGATCGGCAAGACCTGCAAATTTGGATCCCAATTTAAATGAACTGAAGTACAAAAAATTGTAACACGCATTATAGCCCGCAAAAATGACACCCCTACTATACAGTAAGAAGTCTTACCTCCTTTTCGTTTTACGAATTTATTTTTATAATCAAAATTTGAAAGGATGACATATAAACAACTTCACAACACTATAACATAACATTAATTCTTAAACTTAAGACGGTTAAAAATAAGACCTACTCCATAACATATAACCTACAATGTAAATTTTATTGTAATATTTGTTATATCAAAATTTTCAAAACAGCTCCGTGCAATTTTTGCACGGGCTTAAAACTAGTTATTTCTAAACCAATTTCTTATTTTTGCTAATAAATAAAATGTAATTTTTTTTTTTTTTGAAAAAATAATTACACCATAATCTCTATTTTTTTATTCTTTACAATTAGGTAGTAATATTGACATATATCTAGACATTTCTCTTTCTTTTCGTACTTTGATTTGGCACTAATTTAAAATGTAATTTTTATTTTAAAAAAATTACATTATAATTCCTTTTTTTTCTGCTACAAAATGTAGTAATATTGGCATATATCCGGAAAAAGATGTGCATTGATTTTTTTTAAGCATCTTACTTTAAAAAAAAAAATATTCCCTCCGTCTCAGTCAATAGTTTATACTTGCTTTATTTTCCCCTCACAAAATAGAGCAAATGTAAACTATTCACTAGGACAGAGAGAGTATAATAAAATCGAATTCTATCGCGAATTTGTCGCAAGTTATCGAGTTGAAAACCCGGACAAATTACTTAAATCAATTTCTCAAACACAGATAATTTTATTAATTATAAAAAAGATATGATAGTAGGATAGTACAGTACAATAACTAAATTAAAACCAAATAAAGTAAATACAAATGCAGAGTTAACATAACAAAGAAAGACGTCTACGAATAAGATTGTATAATATTGGATTGATGATATCTCGGTTGTTCGATCTTGTTCGTTGAACAAGATTGCGAATAAGATTGGATAAGATTGCGGATAAGATTGGATCGATGTTGGTATCTGACTTGTTTGATCATTGTTGGGTCTACACAGATTACGGATAAGATTTTTAAATAATATTGGATAAAAATGGAGTGATAATTTCTATTTTCTCCCCTATAAATATCCTATAATATTGACATATATCAACACATGAACACACCTCTCCTTTTATTGTTTGTTTTATTTCCTATACTATCTAAAAACGTCATCTAATTTATTTAATTCTTGTCATGGATAATTTGGAAATTCAAATGAGAGAAATTTTTAGAAAAATTAGAGAATATACTATTATAGTCCCTCCACAAAATAATCCAACTCGGAGTTATAATTCAACTCAGAGTTATAATCCAACTTAGAGTTATAATCCTTCCCCACAATATGACCAAACTTATTCAAATAATCTAGAGAATTATCCATGTTTTTCATCACAAACGCCGTCAATTAACACAAACTCATTGAACTGTAATATATCTCAAAATTCTATGTGTTATGAGGATAATATCGTTGAAGAGAGCGAAGAGGTTGTAGTTTTTGAAGGGGTAAGTCAAAATTTTAAAAACCCATCATTAAGATGGTCAATTGAAGAAGATGAAGCTCTAATTTCATCTTTTATGAGACATTCAACTGTTACTATAATTGGCACCAATCAAAAGAAAGAAGCACTGTGGGTCAAAGTCAAATTGCTTTTTGATTTGGCACGCCAAGCAAATCCAACTAAAATTAAACCTCGAAATCCAGGAATGTTGGGTGGTCGCTTTCGTAGAATATCAGCCGAGGTTATGAAATGGGTTGGTTGCTATGAAGAAGCTCAAAGGAGAAAGTCCAGTGGAATGAATGAGGAAGACGTAATTGAAGAAGCTCACAAAATTCATAATGATACATTGATACCCATGGTAAATTTCAATTTGAACGCGCATGGGTTTTGTTAAAAAATATCGGAAATGGAAAGAAGTTGTCGGAGGCTATGTTAACGACAATATTGGGATCAATGCAAGCAATAATTCTCGAAAAAATAAGTCTAAAAAACCTATGTCCGTTGATGTTGAAGAATATCCTTATCCAGATTGACGTGACGGTTTTATACCGTCTTTATCAACCCATTTCTTAGCTATTTTAGCCTTGATATATGTTATTTATAGTTACTTTAGCTCATTAATGCATTTTGGTAATAGTTGCATTGTTTGGATGTATTTCTACCGGTTTAATGTGTAGGTGCCATGTTCAAGAATCGCATTCCTAGTTTTGGAAGTGACTTGGACATTTTTACACTTATTCCTTGGACTAAATTCATGCCAAATAATGGGTTAATAAGAGTTAAAAGCTTGTGGATTAAAGACAAGTCAAAGCCCAAAACAATGAGTCAAAGTACGGAAGCAAGGAAGAAGAGGAAGCGTCAAAGGAAAAAAATGGTAGCCTCGTGTCGCAGCTAGCCGCGTGTCGCGGCAAATTTGGCTGACTACTTAGCCTCGTGGAGAGGCTCGGCATTGGATTCCGAATTCTTCTTTAATTCGGCAATGATGCTCACACTTTATGAGGTTTTATGAGCCTTTAATATGATTTATGGAGATGCTCTTTGAAGACCTATAAAAGGAGGGATTGTTGATCAAATTAGACACATCTTCTTCCATCTTTTAATCATCATAATACATAGTAAATACTTTCAATTTCTAGTTTGTTTTAGTTATTTTGTATGGAAGGTTAAGTTCTACATCTTGGAACAAGTTTTTGAAGCCAAGTTAGTTTGAATTGTAAGACTCTTATTCTATTTCTATTTCATTATTAGAGTATCAAATTTAGTTTGCATTATTGTTGGTTTGTTAATTATGCACCTAGAATGATCAACTAGTTGTCATTAGTTAATTAACCATTGGTAGATTAGATGAATGAATATTTTGTTTGTTTTTCTATTCCATTGTAGCAATTATAATTCATCAATTCGTATGTTTTTCATCATCGTTGAGTTATAAAGGACTAAATTTGTATGAATCAAAGTGAAGCAACGCTTGTTTTCTTCATTCGTTTACCTTTGCTAAATCCCATCGCTTTAATCTACAATCTCGATACAATTGAGCGCTTGACTTAATTGACGATATTGTAAGGAATATTTGTTTACGTTTGTAACTAATAATCATTCATAAGTGGAATTAGAAGTTAACAACTTCATAGCAAAGTACTCAATATTGAAATAGAGTAGAAGAGTCAATGATCAATTCATAACTTATTGGTGAAAATTACTTGGTCCAAGAATCATTCTCATATTTGTTCTACATTTTCAATTATTTATATTGTCTTTATTTTTCATTTCATTTTTTTTTAGTAAACTTAGAACAGTAGGTCTTGCTTAAGACGGGTCGGATCTTACAACGGGTATTTTGTGAGAGGAAATGGGTAGAGGGGACAAGGTGGGCTCCCCCCATGTGCTCTCCACTCACCCTTGATGGGTATTTTGTGAGAGAATATGGTATCCGTCTTAAGCTTAAGACGGATACCTCCGTCTGAAATAAGAATTTGTGAACTTAGAACATCAACATATCAAAACCCCCCTTTAGTTACTTGCTTTTGCACATATTTAATAAACAACACCTTTATTGTGGGATTGACCTCTACTATCCTTGCTATTGTTAGAGTCAGTAGTGGATAAAAATAATAATTTGGAGACTCGCGACAAGTCTAGCCACATATACTCCTACATTTGGTAGTGACCCTGACTCGAATGGCAGTGGTAAGACATTTCGGCTTAATGAAGGCAGATTTTCCACACCATATATATAGTGGAGACGATGTAGAAGGTATGGGCAGGCAACATCCTTAGGGTATAAAAGCAGCTAAAAAGAATAAAGGAAAAATGAAAGTAGGTGATGTTGCCTATTTGGCTGAAAACATTGACCGTTTGGGTAATCGTTATGGTGACAAGAAGATCAATGATGCAGAACTGCAATGGGAAAGGAAAAATTATCAGGATAAAAAGATGGAGATGTGGGCTCAGCAATTAGCGGTCGCCCAACAAAAGATTAAGCTAGACGAAAGGATTTACAAATGGAATGCATATCAATCTCTACAATCAATTAATGGTTTAACACCGTCGGAAGAACAATGAATATTATCACTACATCATGACTTGCAAAACAACTAGAGTCTTGTCTTTTCGTTTTAAGAGTGTTGTATTTTCATTTTCAGAGTGTTGTCTTGTCGTTTTAAGAGTGTTGTCTTTTTGTTTTCAGAGTGTTGTCTTGTCGTTTTAAGAGTGTTGTCTTTTCGTTTTAAGAGTGTTGTCTAGTCTTGCTGTTTTCAAAGTGTTGTCAATTCATTTTCAAACTGTTTAATGAGTTGTCTGACATTTACTAATAATTATTAAAGTTGTCTGACATCTTTCGTTTAATGAGGGTTGTCTTGTCTTGCTGTTTTCAAAGTGCTGTATTTATGCTACATGATATAGTCTTTTCATGTTCCCTTAATAGTGATACATGTCTATTTATAGTTTGTTTAATTATTAAAGTTGTCTGACATCTTTCGTTTAACGAGTGTTGTCTTGTTTTGCTGTTTTCAGAGTGTTGTATTTTTGCTACATGGTATAGTCTTTTCATGTTCCCTTAATAGTGATACATGTCTATATACTTATTCATTGTATTCTACACCACTCCTCTTCCATCTTTTTCACCTCAAATGAATTTTTTTTATTTAAGTTCTCATCATCTTCATCTTCATCTTCTAATTATAATGATGACGATAATGACGATGAAATAATAGAAGAAGTTATTGTCACAGTTATATCTCAAGTACCTCAAATTATCAGAAATCAAAGACGTCCTCATCAAAGAAGGTACATTGAGAGGAATCGTGAAGATGGTCACGAGAACCTCTACAACGACTACTTCTCTCCTAATCCTACCTATCATTCAAACTTGTTCCGTCATAGATTTCGAATGCATCGACATGTATTCCTTCGCCTAGTGCGAGCAGCGGAAGCCTACGATACATTTTTTATTCCAGGGGTTGATGGAACTGGTAGAGTGTCAATATCATCTTTGCAAAAGTGCACTACAACCTTAAGCATGTTATATATGTTAGTTTCTTAAACTCAATATTAAACATTTCTAATATCATATTATGAATAGTTTACTCTTAAACTATTTAGATCTTATGCATGCATAACAAAACAATATAAAATAAGAAGAAACATTTTCCTTACATTGATATTGGAACAAATATGGGCACAAGATTAGGACACCTTCCTAATCTTGTTCTTGAGCTTACAATATTAGGGATGAACCCCTAGTTCTTAGTATAAGAACACTCCAATTAGTTGCACCAAGACAATACCCAAAAATCACAAATATTACTACACTAGTATGATTTGTAAGACACCCTTAAAATATCACTAATATGTCTATTACTACTCTTAGTAATATTATTAGTAATCTATGAACACAAGTTTTTGTGGAAAACTTCTCTAAGTTTTCTAGTGTGAGAGTAGTGAATTTTAGACAGATAAGTATATGTTTTTAATATGTTATCAAGTGAAATCCACAAGAGGAAAAACACTCCTCTTATGGCCTTAGTTGGCCGATCATAGCCCCCATGGGGAAGGGTGTGCCTTTTGCTTTTGTTCTTAACAAAGCAATAGACTTAAGGCTAGGTTTAGGTAGGTAATCATTTTGTTTAATTTTTAATTAGAACAATTATAATTACCTAAATTCTACCCTATACACCCCCAAACCGGTTTTATCGTATAAAATGGGTGTCCATTTTATTTTTGTAATTTGTCATTTATCACATATGTGACATGTGACATGTAACATGTAATTAAGCTTATAAATGTACATTTAACTAATTTAAATGCAATTTCATAACAAATAAATTAGACTTAACATTTTAAGTCACATTTTATAATTACATGTAAATAAAATGGGTCATCTCATATTTGGTTAATATAATCTACAACAGTTTGTAATTATAATCGACCAATTTCACTTATCTCAAATGTTTCATAAACATAATGCATTCTTAGTAATATAACAATTAAATTACTAAAACGAATCTTATTTAATCATATTACAATAAGATATATTTCTCACTTACAATTTAAACTTAGTTCAATTCAAGGGATTATAATGAAGACAAAGAAATGTAAATAGTTAAGCAAAATTACCATAAGCATAAATAAATAAAATTACCATTAGGGTAATTATGAAAAGTAGGTGTATGCTAGGTGTAAGATAAATAAGTGTGTACTAGGTGTAAGATAAGTAGGCTACATAAGTGTCTTAGGCAATATGCCAAGTGTAGCATCAAGGCATGCAAGGTGTATGAGCATGCTTATCATGTAAGTAGTATAAATAGACATGCTTGGTACCATAGAAAATCAAGCTAAGTGAAAATAAAAATACTTCTCATAAAAAATCCTTTGTAAAACTCTCTTGTCAATAAAAAGTCTTAGTTTATAATATTGATCCTAATAAACCTCCTTTGTGGTTGTACTTACTATGTGTTCGTAAACTTGGTATCAGAGCCATGGCAGTCTAAGCCTTGGCTCTTATCTTCCTAATAAGTATTAAAGAATAGTAAGTTATTCCCTTTATTAATATCCTAAGTATGAAGAAGTATGCTCTGTGGTTGCCACTTTGTGGATCTTCCACATCAGAAAATTCTTACTAGGTAGAATAAAGTGTAAAGAATTAACTATGATGTTCTTAAAAGCTTGTACCTTGAGACAAAATTAAAAAACTATTTGTTGTCTCGGTTTAGCAATTTTAAGAACAAACAAGTTGATGCTTTATACTAAACTTATCACATAAAAAGGGGGGTAACTTATTATAATTTAATATTTTGAAGGATAGATAAGAGATAAGACATTCTGTTATGGTTTCTGGCTCCATCTAAAAAATATGGAAAATACTTCTAATATCTTAGCACATGCGTCTTCTTCTTCTCTTCGTAAGTCAAATGCTAGTAAAGTAGATTATCTTTATGAAGTAGAGTATGTAAATGAAAATAGTAAGGTCCCTATTACCCAACTTCCTTTGTTAAATCCATATCGAGCCTTTACAAAACCAAACTCTTCATTTCCAAAAGTTATCAAACAAGTACTTGGTCCACATAAAAATACAGTTAAAGAAATTGCTCTAGCCTCACAGTTAGAACAACATTTTGTTCCAGCCACAGAAGCAGAACAAATGATTCCTCTCCGACTTAATGAAGCTATGCTTCACACATGGAAAAGAAGTGGTTACACCCATCTTCATTATGGAGCAGTACGTCTAGCACTGACTCTCCATGGTAGGAAAGGTCTACCTGTTGTCGCACGAATAGCCTTACTTGATACAAGGTTCAAAGAATACAAACATGCGTGTATTGCAACCATCCAAACAACACTCAATGCAGGTACTGTATTTATCACCCTATTTTCAAATTTTAACATGGCACTAGAAGACCCACAAATTCCCCAAAATCTTCAAATCCAACTACAAATAACTGGAACTCCACAAGTTGGAAATACATATGCAGCAACTCTTCACCATCAAATGACATATAGGGTTCAAAACCATGCAATGGATCTTAGTCTTCCAAGAGATACAAACGATGCTCTTTTTATACAATTAGAGTCACAACATAGCCCATCTTGTATTCATATTCCTAGACAAATTCCAAAAGATGAACTCATCAAACTACTCCCAGAGTCTTGGATTACCAACTATGAAAAGATACATGAAATAAACACTCCTCTACAATCCCTAGACTTCAAAATTACCAAACAAAAAGATGGCACCATTGAAATATTTTTCAAAAAGGAACCAGATGCAAAATCTTGTCCACCAATTTTCTGTACTGAAATAAATACTATCACTCCACTTTTCATCCTAATGAAACAAAATGAGAGTTATCTTAACATTCCTATACATTCGTTTAACTCTCTTGGAGACCCAGTATATGTATTTAAGGATGAGTCAGGACACAAATTCTTTGATGTCTGTGACTGTGAAAATTGCCTGTTAACAGACTCAGATGAGGATGATTACCCAAAGAAAAGAAATAGAAACAAAAAATCCTCTCAACAAATCCTTAAAGAAAAATATGTGTCAGGTGATCCAAATGTTCGCCTCCTAGGAGAACCAACTGGAAAAACTTTTGAATATTATGTACAATACTCAAAGCAAGAAAAATATGAAAATCCACAAAAAGATATTCCCTCATGCTACATGTTTGGTCCATCCTCTCCTCCAGACAAAGATTTTCCACCAACAGAATTTGAGGAAGAAAATTCTAAACATTCTTGGAAGGTAAAAAATCCAGTCACCAAAAATTCGGATGGTTCAACAAAGCAAATAAGTGCTGCAGAAGCAACATTAAACTGGCAGTCAGAAAATGCACGAGCCCAAAACAATCTGTTGCAACAAATAGATAAAAAGGTTACTATCATGGATCTTGCAGTAAAAGAGATACATCAAAAGATCTCTTCATTACACCAAGAACTGCTACGACTTGCAACAACAGCTTCCATAACATCTCCACTTATTTTACAAAAGGAGTCTGAGTTAAAATCCTTAAAAACACAATTATCCTCCTTACAAAATCCACCAAAAACACCACCAAATATGCCCTGCGACATATTTACCCCATACCCAGTATATACACCACCCTTTGAAAAACATCCACAACCCCTTCCTCTTCTACCACCAGAATTGAGCCCTTTCGGAGCATCGTCATTCCTTCCGACAAAAGTTCTTGAAGAAAGACATATAACAAAAAAGAGGCAATCTGCATCGAAAGATGGAGAAAAAACATCAACAATAACTCAGATAGAACCTCCTATGACTCAAGATCCAGAAGACGCCTCACAATTTATGATAGAACATCATAATCCGATCTCCTCTCTTCTAACCAGTTTGGCCAAACCAAAGACAAAGAAACCCACATCTCAAAATTCAGTAGGTGAGGTCTTAATACCAGAATTTATGATGGTTGAGCCAACCCATGTTGAGGAGGTGGTTGAAAGTGAAACAGAAAATCCGGAGGAACATGACCAACGTAATGCTCATCCTCCACCAGATTGGAATCTTAAAGGTCAAGATATACCGGGTCATGGCTTTTCTTTTGATAACATTCCGCCATCAAAATGGAGGGATAAAATCTATGAAATGCATGCCTGGTGTACTGAACAACTTCTTTTCCCTGAAGCTAAGCTTACAACTGTAGTAGATAGATTAGTGTCAAGATTTTATGGCCGTCTGAGACAGTGGTGGATTAGTCTTGGAGCCTATCGACAACTGCAAATTCGACAGTCCCCTACAGTTGATGCTTTCATTGGTAACATCCATAATGAATTTCTCGGTGCTTGGGATCATTACACAGCTCAAGCAAGAGAAGAATTCCTCAGTATGAAATGTTGTTCATTTATGCGGAAAGACCTTGAATGGCATTATGAAAGGATGTCCAAGCGGTTTTATGCTCTTGGAGGTATGGATGATGTAAATCTCAAACAAGCTTATTTAAATTCTCTTCCAGAGCCATTGGGAAATGAAACCGCTAGACAGTTTTCCCTCAAAAACATACCTTTGGGTACTGCTACACTGGGAGAACTCTACCAAACATCTCTTGCAGCTCTTGAAAAACTATGTAACCATCAGAAGTTTTTCAAGCAACTACAAGAACAAGGAAAGCTTTTAGGAAGAGCTTGTGATCATCCGGAACTCTCTATCAAGTGCAAACGTAAAAAATGTGGATGCACATCCTCAGAGGGAAGAAAAAACAAAGTCTACAGAAAAAGATGGAAGAAAAAGTTTCCACAATTGTCTGGGAATAAAAAATGGAAATTTTTCAGAAAGAAAAAACAACGTGGGTTCAAAAAGTCGGATCAATGCTATATTTGCAAAAAGAGGGGTCATTATGCAAAAGATTGTTTGAACAAAAAGAAGAGAGATAATCTTTTGGGATACTTAGCTTAAATTGAAGACATTGATGATGCAGATATTGAGTCCATCTTCTCCCTTGATGATGAACCAACAGATGAAACCATTTTGGCAATGGGAATGGAGTTTGAAGAAGAATCATCTGGAGATTCAGACCAAGACTCTGAAGAAGATGAAGGTATTACCGACCAGTTTGTCAGGTTTGATCTTTATCCTATAGAAGCATGTAAAGCAGAACCACAAAATGATATTATCCCAACTTATCCTCTTCAACCTTCCCCAAATGCAAAAATCTACATTTTTCCAAACAAATACGACAAATCCATACCTGTTATTGCATATTTTGATACTGGTGCTGCATCGTCCATAATCAAACCAAATATTCTCCCCCCATCACATTGGGAAGCATGTTCTGTAGCGTTTAAAGAAGCAAATGGGCAGGTTTTCTATATATCTCTTAAAAGTAAGCCGATTTACATTCAGTTGTTTTCGGGTTACATGCTGAAAACTAGAGTATATGGGTCTGATCTTCCCGGGAAAGACTTTATACTTGGTTTTGATGTTCTACACAGTCTCAAAAGGGTATCATGGCATCCAAAAGGTCTAAAACACAAAAATCATTTGTTACCATGGACGTCAACCTCACACCTTTATTCTTATGAAATCCTTTACCCTATAAGAGATAACATAGCCAAAACCTCATGTGCTGAATCCCACTCTGAGTTTCTCACAAAATGCTCTTCTCCATTATGGCAAAACCCTGAATTCTTTATAACTTTGCCATACAAAAAGAATGAGGACATCAACCCAACAAAAGCAAGCCATATGGGAATAAACCCAGACCATTACAGTTTGGCTCTTCAAGAAATTGACCAACTACAAAAAGAAAACATAATTGAGCCAACCACCTCCCCATGGACATGTGAAGCATTTTATGTCAATAAAAGAGCAGAACAAGTGCGAGGAAAGTTAAGGTTGGTTATCAATTACCAACCTCTTAACCATTTCCTTACCGATGACAAGTTTCCACTACCAAAGAGAGAAGTTCTTTTTCAAAAACTACCCCAAGCACAAATATTCTCAAAATTTGATCTTAAGGCGGGGTTTTGGCAACTAGGGATTAAACCAGAAGAGAGACCAAAAAATGCTTTCTGCATCCCTGATCGACATTACCAATGAAAGGTGATGCCATTCGGGTTAAAAACAGCTCCATCCTTATTCCAGAAAGCAATGATCAAGATCTTCGAATCAATCCTTACAAGTGCCTTGGTATATATAGACGACATCCTTTTGTTCTCCATGGATATTGATTCACACTCTGCCTTGCTAGCAAAGTTTCATAATATTGTCCAACAATATGGGATAATGCTTTCGGAGAAAAAGATGGTCGTCGGAGAAACAAAAATTGATTTTCTCGGGATGCATATCTCCAGAGGTCAATACTATCTTCAGCCTCATATTGCTACACAACTTGAAGAATTTCCAGATGAAAAACTCTCCTATAAGCAAATCCAGCAATTTCTTGGCATTGTCAATTATATGGCAGATTTTATCCATGACCTAGCAAAGCACAGGTCAATATTATCAGCCCAACTAAAGAAAGATGCTGCCCCATGGAACCAAAAATGCACAGAGGCAATAAGGGAGTTGAAACAGATGACAAAAACTCTCCCGGCATTAAAAATCCCATCAAAAGGAAAAAGAATTCTACAAACAGATGCAAGTGATTGCTACTGGGGTGCGGTACTACTTGAAGAAGATGAGAAGGGTAACAGACAGATATGCGGCTACAAGAGCGGAGCTTTCAAAGAAAGCGAGAAACACTACCATTCCACATACAAAGAAATTCTCGCGGTGAAAAGAGGTATTGAAAAATTTGAGTTTCATCTTATTGGGCAACATTTTCTCATAGAAATGGACATGTCATCATTCCCAAAGATGATCCAATTTAAGCAAAAGACTCTCCCTCAAGCACAGCTACTCCGATGGGCAAGTTGGTTTTCTCAATGGAAATTTGAGGTCAAACACATAAAAGGAAAAGATAACTTCCTTCCAGATTTTCTCTCAAGAACCCAACGTCAAATTTCATCCATCATCCCTATGATCTATATGCTCAACCTCGCACAGCCAGACAAAGAATCAATAGAATCTTTGGTGAGTCATATGCCTCAAGTTTTGCAAGAAGACCTCCTGAAGAAAGTCCTAACAACCAGAGGTATTGAAACTCTCCATAAACTTCTTGTCCTGTATGTCCATAGATATGGATTGGAACAAGGACCCCTTCTTGGTCTACCTTACCATCCGGCATATCCATTCCTCACCACCATCCACCTAAATCCGAAACATTACGGAAGATTTCCTCCTGAAGCCTATCTCTTACTCTGGTATCTTGCTGAACTATATACTATAGGGGTACTTATAGAAAAAAGCCCAATGTTACAGTATTTGGCAAAGTGTCTTCTAACCAGAAGGAAGCCACAATACAAATTACTGTACAAATGGTTGACACTATTTCAAGACACCACTCAATGGCAAGAAAGTATCCGGAAGAAGGAAGGTCATACAATATTCATCACCTTCAAGATCACTATCTTCCAAATCCGAAAGGATAACGATATCCAAATACAACGAAGATATGACACCCAAGTTCTGTCAGGAAATCATTTTCACAAAAGAACAAGTCAACTAGCAGACCTCAATGGAGTAAAAGAATCAAGCATAAGTGGGGAATCGTTTTGCTCACTCACAGCAGATTGGCAACATACATATCCTCAAAATTTTGTCCGTGAGATCAGAAAAACACTACATGGTTTTCATAGCCAATACTCCAAGCCCATAAATGATTATGATCACCCAAGATACAGAGTTGAAGGGCACCCACGTGAAATTAAAAAGTATATTCCAGGTCTAAAGATATACATAAATGAGTATTTGTCCGGAAGTGAAGAAAGTGACTCTGGTGGCAGTGACAACTCGGTGTGAACACCACCCTCTTTTGGAGACAGGGGGAATGAAGACAAAGAAATGTAAATAGTTAAGCAAAATTACCATAAGCATAAATAAATAAAATTACCATTAGGGTAATTATGAAAAGTAGGTGTATGCTAGGTGTAAGATAAATAAGTGTGTACTAGGTGTAAGGTAAGTAGGCTACATAAGTGTCTTAGGCAATATGCCAAGTGTAGCATCAAGGCATGCAAGGTGTATGAGCATGCTTATCATGTAAGTAGTATAAATAGACATGCTTGGTACCATAGAAAATCAAGCTAAGTGAAATAAAAACCCTTCTCATATAAAATCCTTTGTAATCCTCTCTTGTCAATAATAAAAGTCTTAGTTTATAATATTGATCCTAATAAACCTCCTTTGTGGTTGTACTTACTATGTGTTCGTAAACTTGGTATTGTATCGCTATACAATTAATTAATGTACATGATTAGGGAATTGTCCTTTAGGTGTGACCTCAAGGGATCAACTGATCACCACCGTCATACGATAATAACGTCAAACTCAATTGAGCCAATCGTTACCGATTTATGTTGACCAGTTGACTATAATATTCATCATCCCTTTTGTATTCTTATTATTGAGATTTAATTATGTGATCGCACTATTGTTGAGGACACTTACTCCAACATGTTAGCGTATGGAGAAGGAGCAGATAGAACATATGAGTACTGCAGACTTGGTGAATCAACAACAACTGAAGCATTAGAATTATTTACTGAAGCTGTTATACAAGCATTTGGAGCATAGTACTTACGCTCACCTGATGCAAATGACCTTCAAAGGCTTATACAAATTGGTGCTCACCGAGGTTTCCCTGGAATGATGGGGAGTATTGATTGCATGCATTGACATCGGAAGAATTGCACGGTTGGTTGGAGGGGGATGTATCAAGGCCGTAGTGGTAGAGTGACTGTCATTCTTGAAGCCGTTGCCTCACAAGACCTTTGGATATGGTATTCATTTTTTGGGATTCCTGGGTCTTGTAATGACTTGACTGTACTCCATCGTTCTCCTATTTTTGATGATATGATGAATGTGCGTGCACCTCGTGCTAACTATATGGTTAATGAAAACCATTATAACACGGGCTATTATCTAACCGATGGGATATATCCACAATGGGCGACATTCATACAATCAATTCCACTCCCACAAACACCCAAAGATAGATTATTTGCACAACGTCATGAAGCGGCTCGTAAAGATGTTGAGCGGGCATTCAGCGTACTACAAGCTAGATTTGCATTCATTCGTAAACCAGCACTTACTTGGAACGAGCAACTAATGCGAAATTTTTTAACATGTTGTCTTAATTATTGTATTAATGTAGTCTTGTAAAATAATTTGTTATATTTTATTCTACGCGGTCTCTTAATTTAATGTATTTTCTTTTTCATTTTATGTTCTCTTAATTATTGTATTAATGTAGTATTGAAAAATAATGTTATAAATTTTATGCCTTTTATCTTTTCGACATAGTCATGAATTTTTTTTTATAACGTCTTACTTTAAAAAAAACAGAATTTATTGAAAAATTACCGTCTAGAAAACCTGGGTAAATTACTTTAATAAATTTTTAATATAAAAAATTGTGTGTGATATATTTAAGTAAGAAAGATAAAATGATGAAAGAGAGTGAGATAGGGAATAAGTATAAATCATTGTTTGATGAGTAATTTTGTTGTTAATTGAAAAGTTGAGGAATAATGAGGTGGATGAGTAAGAAGTGATGAGAAAGAGTGAGACGAGGAAGAAAAAAGTTAATGGTTGGAGATGGTTTTATTTGTTATGCGTTCTAATCCTCAAGAAGTTGAGCAACTTCTTCGCTGCGCGTTCTACCTGACACATTTGCATCCTACCTGACACATTTTTGTGGGCCAATTAAGCTTAATGAGGAAGAGATGAGGATGTAAAATTCGCCGTTGAAGATGGTCTAAGAGTTAACACTATTTTTGTAATCGTGTGAAAAACATGTGAAGAATGATTAATTGAGAGAGTATGTTTGTACGCGTGTGTGTTTTATAAAAAAAAGGTTATTTTGTAAGATTTTAGGAAACAAAAGATTACACCTAGAACAATCCAAAATGTAATCAGTCATGTCACTCCAATCACATACTTGAAAATAATTGTCAACATATTCAAACTTTCACTCATTCTTATATTCTCTAAATTTTTTTTGAGTAAAAGATCAGTTTCATTATTTATAATAATCAATTTCATTTTTATATTCTATCAACCTTATACTACGTAAAACAAGAAAATCAAGAAACGCATAAGTTAGATAGCCATACGATGGAACCGAAAGAAGCGGAAGCTATGGCGGTACTTGTAGGCTTAGAAGAAGCAAGGAGCAGAGGATCTAGGCACGTGAGCATAGAGAGTGATTGTTTAACTGTGATCATGGATTTGAAGAACGACATGAATGGAAGGAGTGATATCCATTTAATCTACAATGACATTTATGAGTTATATTCGCATTTCGATAGTTGTATTCGTAGAAACTATAATAACGTAGCACATGAATTAGCTCACCTAAGCCCTCGGGTTGTAGGTAGTAATTGGTGGTCGGCGGATTTTCCTCCGATTATTTCTCATTTGATTGCAGTTAATTTAAGTAATACGAGTAGAAATTAACCAGCATCTGAGTTTTTTCAAAATAAAATAAAATAAATTAGACCAAATCAAAAACCAAATATATTTGAAACCCATAGACCACAGTTGATTACTTGATTCACATTTTCAGGCGAGACACTCAAATAAGTGTGTTCAAAATGTCGAAATACCAAGAATATATGTCCGAGACGTGTCTAGTCCTATGAACACATGAAATACAGTTTTTAATACGGGTACGTTGATTAAGAGAAGTGTACTTGCAAATAACATCTTGGAGCTAAGTGTGCTAGACGCCTAGACCGCTAGGTCCGGTTTATTTCATTCATTTCACATTTTCACTGTATAAGCATTTCGTAAAGGCGCGATTTCGTCGACGTTCGACCACCATTCTCAATAAACTCAATCCCTAATTCCGCCATTTTTGCGGCGGTTCTTATTTCTGGTGCTTAGGTTTTCGCGTCATTTCTGCAAGGTTAGTTAATTTATAAATCTAATTTCTGTATGCGCTTTGTTTATCAATGATTAATTACCCTATTCTGCTCAGTATTTCACTCATTTCTGCTGGAATTTTGAACCTTTTTTCTAGGGTTTAGTCGTTTTATGCGATTTGATTGTTGAATATGTATGATTAATTAGGGTTTTGCCTGATTTGGATTTGGATAATCATTTTGTGGTAAGTATAATTGTTGTTCGTGCTAGGGTTAGGTACTGTGGTTAGAATACTGTAGTTTCAGTAAGTGAGTTTGAACTTCAATAGTCTAAAGTTCATGGTTTCAATCTACTTGGTTACATAGTTAATTTTAGGAAAAATTGTGCTTCAATGTCTGAAGTATAAAGATTTGGTGTGATTAAAGACTCAGCTTATCGCCACCGTCTTTGATGTTACTAGTAGTAGCCCGTCTGGCCGTCTATCACATTTATGTTTGGCTCAATTGACGTGTGCCGTGTGGTATAACAATGCCAGCCTTGACCAATGTTTTCTCAGACTATACCGCGTGATTTAGAGAGTATGCCTCGAGCTGCGTAGTGGTGCCTTGATGACCACCCACAGGCTTAGCAAGGGACACTGTTATGCAATTTTTTTAGGGAACGTGTAATGGTGAGAGATTCTTAGACTCTTACCGTTGCCAGATCAGTTCACACCATAAGTATAAACAAAATTCACCTAAGATCTACTTTCATCAATTGAAAAGCCTCAAACTAGTTTTTTAATATAAAGGGTGGTATCTATAATGTTGGTACGATTCCTGTCAGCACTCAGCAGTCAGCATCATATATGTCATTGTGGCTCCCAATATACCACAAAAAAAAACCATCTACGTTTTTCTTGGAAATAAATCTCTTTTTTTTTTTTTTAAATTTTTTGCCATGAAGCTCCTTGATAACTAATAAGGATGAACCAAAGGGACCTAAAAATCAACCATTGTCGATTTGGCCGACAACTGTAGTAGCTCTTTACCATGTCCTACCATTTCCATATCATCAATTGAAAATCCACTCCTTAAAACCTACATTCATCAATGAAAAAACCTCACAAAGTTTTATGAATGGTCTCTTTCCCTCGGCTCTCTATAAGCAACTTGAAAACTAAGGAGCAAGGACCAACTAAGAGTTCTTTTTTTCCTAAGGACTGTCTTAAGTTATAACAAGGACAATGGGCTTAAAAAGCAACCATTTTGGATGCCCTTATTTTCAAGTTCGTATTATTCCCTTCCCTTCCCTTCCCTTAATCAATAACTTTTAGTACTTGTTTACATATTATCCCATTTTAGATTTTAAAAAGAGTATAGTTGATTCTATTCAGAAAATACAAAATTTGTTTTTAAAAACAGTTCCTCTTATATGCATGGGCCGCGTGCTGTCGCCTCACTACGGCTGCTGTCGTCACCTTATGTATTCCCCTCATGACCTTACTGGATACAATCTTCTTAGGTGATTACATCAAACCAATATTTTGACAAATTATACTAGAAAGATACATATATATATAGAGAGAGATTTAATGACCAAATTAAAAATTCCTTGATGATAAAAAGTCAAACAGGGACTATACAAATGCCTTGGGGTAATATCGTTTTGGGACATGGCTTGGTAGTTTTTGGTTGACCTTCACTTTAGTTAATATTGTCTTTGTCCCCATGTGATTTTGGTGATCGCATGATGTCGCTTAACAATTGTTTTCTCATAATATACATAAAAATGATATGAAAATTTTTTTGGGCTAAATTAAATATGACAAATTTTACTCTGTATTTCTATGTACTTGAGAGATATAAGTTCAAAGCAAAGTTAAATGGTGACAAGAAATTTGGGATGTAGGTAGTATATAACTATATATTAGTGTTATACAAATATGTATCAGCTTAGCTTGTGTTAGATGACGTCGATTGAAGGCACAGGCTGAAATTTTATCATTAATAGGGCATACTGGCATTTGTATTTTGAAAATTTTCAGCTTCAGTAGTTGCATTCCATCTAGTTTTACTACGGTCCTGATCTGCATGTCGGAGAATATTGTATATCATACTAAGTATTTGATACATGGTACGTTTGATTGAGCAGGATGACTGGATCTTTCAGACCAAGATTAAGATCTGAAATAAGCCGTGGACATTCACATGATGATCTGAGTGAGGGGACTTCTGCTCGTACTAGACCATCAAGTTATGACGAGATAATGCGTAGGAGGAAAAGTAAGAAGCAAACAGATGGTTTTAAAGAGGAAGTACAAGAAACACAACATGCTAGATATGAAGAAAGTGTTAAAAACCTTGATCCTCCCAGCAGGGATTCAAATACTGCTGGCATAAACTTTTCAAGGAATCATGCAGGGGAATCTGGTTATGAAAAGATGGAAGAGAAGAGCTCCAGGATGGAAGATATACATAGTAAAAGTAAAAATAAAGAGAGTCATGATAGTCGATCTAAGCACAATGAAAAGGATGTAAGAAATGGCATGGAGGCTGTAAAAACTGTCAGGAGAGGATATGTGAGTGGCAAACTGGATGAAGAGTATCGATTTGTGGACTCTCAATCTAAGCACAAACATGATAAAGATGTAAAGAGCATCACTGAAGTGTCAAAATATGACAGGAGAGACCACGCAAGTGGCAGAATAAATGAGGAGGGTCATGATATGGACGCTCGTTCTAAGGAAAAACATGAAAACCTGGTGAAGAATAGTGATTCATCATTAAAAGCTGACAGGCGACGGAATGTAAGAGACAAACCGGAGTCTAATTATGACATGGACTCTAGATCTAGGCATAAACACAAATCAGATTCAAGGAATGATACTGAAGTCTCAAGAATGGACAGACGGGGACATTTAAGTGGTAGAATAAATGAGGAGAGGCGTCATATGACTGTTGGATCTATTAACAAACATGAGTACAGTGCGAAGAATAGTACTCCAGTGTTTGAAGCTAACAGACGAAGGAATATACCAGTCAAGTTGTCTGAGAATTGGGATATGGACTCTAGATCTAAGCATAACAACGAAAAACATGTGAGGAGCGACACTGTAGGATCAAAATCTGACAGGCTTAGGCATGGAAATAAGAGAATAGATGAGGATAATCATGATATGAGCGCTGGGCGAAAGGACAGACATGAGAAAAATGCAAAGAATATTACTCCATTAGTAAAATCTGACACGAGAGGGAGTGTGCGCGACAAACGGGACCAGGAGAGTCTTCATGTGGACAATAGAGCTATAAACAAACATGTGAAACATACAAGCAATAGTGATGAAGAGTTAAAAAATAGTCGGCAGGGCCTTGTAAGAAGTAACGAAGGTGAAAATTTGAAGGATGCTGCTAAGTATGATAACGATGTTAAAACTAAGAGAGATTATGTGGCTCAGAATAGATACACGGAAAGAAGTAGAGGAGAATCTGAAAGCGAAAAGAAGAGGAAAGATCGAAGCGCTGATGATGAGAAATATAAACTTAGGGATTCTGCGAAAAAACATGATAGTGGACATAGGCGGGACCCTGAAATTTCAGAAAGGAAGGAGAAGGAGTTCTTGTACTCACGCCATGATGAGAGTAAATCGAAAAGGAGGAGGTCAAGGAGTCTAGAGCGCCCTGAAAATAAGGATAGGAGGCCCAGGTCAGCCTCACCTAAGGCAAGGAAAAATTCGTTATCTCATGAGCACGACTATGGTCCTCTTTCTTTACAGTCTCAAAAAGAAAGATCTAAACAAAATTCTGATTTTGATCGGAGCAATATGGCAAGTAATGATTCTATCAGCCATCATCGGCGGCATACGGGTTTTTCAAGTGGACTTGGGGGCTATTCACCAAGGAAGAGAAAATCTGATGCGGCTATCAAGACCCCTTCACCTATTCGCTCACCTGAGAGAAATAGTGCTGGGCGGGATCTCCCGTCGTCTGATGTGGACAGAAACCTCAGTGCATCTGTTTCTTCTGGCTCACACCTGATTTCACAAACGATGTCGTCCCATAATATTGACTTGGCAACACGTACTCCTGTTGCTTCAAGTATGGGCATGCCAATATCTACAATATTCTTTCATGGCCTATCTACATTTCAGGAGCCTTCAATTGACTCTGTTCAACTAACCCAAGCTACCAGACCTATGAGAAGGCTTTACGTCGATAACATACCTACTTCAGCCTCCGAGAAAGAGATAATGGAATCTTTCAACTCGTATCTACTTTCTTCTGGTTCTATTTATGTCCGAGGCACTCGCCCATGTATTAGTTGCATGGTAGGTAGCTATTTTGCTGGATCTTATTTTCTAATCTGCCTCCATCAACTCTATGCCTGGAGGCTTAACATCAAAAATCATGCTTTACACGAGTTTTTGTTACATGCAGATTAACAAGGAGAAGGGGCAAGCTTTGCTTGAATTCCTCACTCCAGAATATGCATCCGCAGCACTTAACTTCAACGGCAGATCTCTTTATGGCAGTGTGCTTAAGATCAGACGTCCAAAAGACTATGTTGAAATGACAGTAAGCATGATCACAATCTCAATCAACTTTATTATATTTGAAAATGTTACTTCGCTTATCTTTGAACGATTGTCAACCTCTTCTGTTTTATTTTATTCTATGTAAGGATATAATGTTTCTTGATTCCTATATGAGTTCACCTTTATTTTGTGCTGCTGCGTGCCTCTGTTTTCCCAAAGCTACTGCCTCTTTGTGATTTCAAGCTTCAACAAAAGGGTAATGTTGCACACATGTGACAACTCTTAGCTTGCTTTTGGGGGAGTCTTTGATGCATTGGGATATTGTTGTGTTATTACCTTTTGCCCTCTATTCATGTCAATTTGCAATGTTTTTTTTTATGAGTTTTTAACTTTCAATCAGTTTACTATATTTGTTTTGGAAGTTTGACATTATTAAAGGGCAAAAACGTGCCCTTCCAAAGCAAGGGTCTTGCTACTCGATTTGCCTTCCTTCCATCTGTAACTTACAAACACCATACCCTTGCTACTTTTATGTCAAATAATTGTTCATAATCTGCGAATTTTCATTTATTAAAACCTTTAATGCCATGTAGTCATGTACTATTAGTTATGTACTTATAAAGCCCACAAATCCATCCAGTGGGGACGTCTGTATTTAGTCATAGTTTAGAGTATCTCGTGACAAGGGGTAAAATGTGGGAGCACTCAGCAACTCCTTACTCTAATATTGTATGCTATGGTGTATACTCCATTGCGAGAGGACAGGATTAGTCTTGCGTTCTGTTAGTAGTAGACTAGTAGTTTAGAGAGAAACGGGGTGTGCTTTCAATCAACGTTTCCTCAAAGTGTCCTTCAGTATCTATCTTCTTTCCCTTTTTTTCTTATCTTGTTTTTTTTGTGGATGTGCCTGTTTTTTCTTTGTGATCACAAGAAACTTTCTTTGAGCTAGACTGCTCCTAACTCTAGCTAATTCATCTGGATGTCTTCCAAATTTCCTATGTTAAATGATTTGACTGACTTATTGGAATCTTTCCCATAGGGTTTGTACTTGCTTGTGTTGTTATTCTCAATTCCACAATTCCGCATAAAGGGCGGTGAGGAAGCAGAATCAATTAAGAAGACTCCAGATGTAGTGACAAGCCTGACATGTTGCAGCTTTATTCAGTGAACTTTCGGCCCTTGATTGGACTATTTGATAGTTTATTTATATATTAGGTATACTGCCTGATATATGTGGGATCCTCCAAGGCACTATTGTTGTTTTTCTTTATATATTCAAGACTTGCGGATGTTGGGTCAATTATTTGGATGGGAAATATTACAGATTTACTGTTACATACTTACATCAGTGTAGGCAATTCTATTGCTCTGTGTGTTACTTCCATAGTTACCATGCATTTAACTATTTTATCACCTTTTTGATAGAAACGACTACTATTTTATGTATCCCCTCTTGTCATCGCGGGCCTGATTCTCATATCAAACAAGTTATCCAGAATAATTGTTTAGTTTCCTTCTCCCATTCTTGTCCCTAACAGTATACCTCGTTCTCAAGGTGGTGCATTAATTTTGCTGCATAGGTTAGTTGGGTTAACAGTCAAAAATTGAATTAGTTAGATGGGCCTTTTGGAGCCTGTTATGGATGCTCTTTTTTCACATAATTTAAATTACACGCTCTCATTTCTGTGTGTTTCTGTGAGGTTTGATTTGACTAAAATACAACTTTCTTTAATTTAGGGTAAGGCTCCATAGATTGGACTCGTGGTCAGATTTTTAGTTATTATGATACTGTATTTCTTTGAACCAAATTGCAAACATCTTTGAATGATGAAGATGTTCAGAATTCAGATCTGGTAGCTATGTTGGGTTCCAGTCCCAACGGAACCTAAGTCGTTGTACTCATTGGTTGGGATTATGATGGACTGAAGCAAAAAGCAGACTAACTCAATAAGTTGGTTACGCTTCTGTCCATTATTAAATCGCAGTCATTTGATGCACCTGTTGACACAATTGCCATTTTGGATAATTTGGAAACATTCTCTATGTGATGTTGTGACTTGACATGTAAGTGTATTTTTTCTTTTTCTGTGTTGAGGTAACCATTCATCATGTTCTCCCATCTTTCCAGAAATAATAGGTTGTTCTCAGTGATAGTATTATGTCTGTCAATGGTTATCATGTTGTTTGCTCCTGTATTAATGTGAAATCTTTTCTCAATTTAAATTCTTAACATGTCTTGTCTATCATATGTATTTCATATTATTTCAGTTTTTGCATTCTTTCATTCACCTTATTCTTGGTGCTAAGCACTCTATAATTAGGCGTGCTTGTTGGAATATAGTCTTAGGATGAGTGAACTCATGGAAAGTTTCCTTGGGTGCGCGCACAGGTGAGGAGAAAATGCGCTGAAAGGACTTATGTTTGTCTGTGGTGGTGTGGTCAGTACATGGCCTGTCGAGTTGCCATGGAATCTAATTCATGTCTACGAGAAGCTGGAGTGTTACAGTATACCTATATGTCTATTGGTTTATGGTTTAATGATATTTGGTGATTCGTGAATTACACACACAGATTGCACCTAGATCTATTGACACATTTTTAGGTTGAGTTTAGCAAGTGCAGAGTGGCTCATTTTAGGTTTGAGTTTATACCTTCTGTATCTATTTGGTTTCAGTTTTGTACAATACTTTTCTCTCCCACTCATGAAAAAGAACAATGCACTGCAGTATTTATTTGCTGTTGGGTTTCTAATTTAGTTGCTATCATTTTATTTTTGGTTGAACTGGTGTATCTGCAACTTCTTCTTTTGCAATATCTGAGGTGTTTGGTTATCATCCATGTAGCAGGTTTTCAGACAGTTGCTATATTTTCATGCAGAGTGGGTCTGCGGAAAGATTGAAGGCTAAAGCTGGAAAAAGTAATGCAATTACTGATGCCCCGGCCATTGATGTTGGAAAAGATGTCGCGATCAGTGATATTGTGCAGGATTCTCCCAATAAGGTATCAATTTAGTGTTATCTAATATAGGATTATAGGCTACATGTATTTGCTCTCTAATTTTACATATAGATATGTTTCTTGTGAGACAACATGTTCTAGATCTCGTCTTAAGTTTGTTTACATCACTTAATATTCTGGATATGTTTCTTTCACTGCTTGTTCTCAAGTTGTAATCTTGTATTTTTGAGGATAATATGTGGAAGTATTGTGGGGTTGGCTTTTTATACTCAACACTCCATTAAACCATTTCGTTAAAGGCTCCAACCTATGACAATGTAAGGTTGGGATTTATGTAGCTTCACTCAGTTTCTTGTATATTGAAAACATAGAAGCTGGTTTGAGCCATTTTGTTTTACTCTATCGCATTCCAAAGCTATAGTAGTTTTGCCTTGTTATAGAAGGAGAAGCTTGTCTGTTTTTTATTCTGTCTTGATAATTGGCAGCGAGTATTATGGGCAATGTCTATTGCTAGCTTGATGTTGAACTATTGTACCTGCTGGCGTAGTATATCTTACTGTACAATGGATTCTACGTAGACCAGGGAGGGGAAGAAAACCTTCCAGGTTCCCAGGTTCTGTTGTTAATGACAATTAGTTTGGGCAGAGGCATGAGTGGGTAGCTAGTTATTAAACACACAAATTCGGAGCTGGAATCTTTACAATCAATTGCTTCTTGTTGGACTTGGTGAAAGTAGCTGGAACATGTCCAAGCATATGTGTATACATATTTGTATAGTATTCTTAGCCCTGGAAATATTGTGATCATGCAGATCTTTGTTGGTGGAATTGCAGATGGGCTTTCTTCTGAAATGGTAATAAGTTGCTGAATTTCTAATTGAACTAGAATATTTTTTTACTGTTGTTTACTTTATGCTGGTTAGCACTAAGTTGATCTGAATAAGTATGCTCTCTTTTTCAGATTATGGAGATTTTCAGTGTATTAGGACCGTTAAAGGCATTCCGTTTCAATACCAACAAGAACGTGAATGAACCATGTGTTTTCTTAGAGGTATTCTTGTCTATTGCCATGGATGTTCCGTTTTTGGAAACTAATTGTTGGTTACTTGATGAACTTATTGGTCAAGCACTCAAGCCACAAGCCACAATCCAAAATGCACGTCTTATAAATGGGAGAATAATAATACTACACTGTTATATGGTGGTAACCTGTTTTCCTTCAGTAGATGGTTGTAACATGCAATTATTACCTCAACTAATATATTTTATTGCATAACTAAAGAAACTATTCGCTGCTAAGTATCTCCGTGTGCGCTCTTTTATACTGTTACCAAATGAAATGCTCCCCATGAAGGGGAAAAGATCTTTCTCTTGAGAGCATGAGACCTATTTGACCTGGCAGACTCCACACGGGTCTCCAATTGATAACAATACACGAAATCACCAAATTATGAATTCACCCCAAACGCAAGCACAGGTATCTATGATCTATCAGTTGTTGGATTATGGAAGACTTGTTAACTACTGCTAATTACTTAATCTAGATGATAATTTGAGGATTGCCACCCTTAAATCGGGAAGGCGCTAATAGCCCCATACGTTCAGCTAGGCTCCCATTTTTCTGTATGATTTTTTTTACTAGTGGTGAGGTTGTCAAATAATGATAGTTGAAGTATTCTGACATCAGGTTTTGTTGGGACCTGTTATTCCTGAATGCTGATGAAATACTCTCTGTACTACTTTTTTTATTACAGTATGCAGATTCATCAATTACATTGAAAGCTTGTGCTGCCTTAAATGGCATGAAGTTAGGTGGGAGGATTCTGACTGTAGCCCAAGCTACTCCAGATGCATCTTTCGAGGTCTGTGGTATTTGCAGTGAACTGTCTCTGATTATATTGATATTGTCTTCTGTGAAATCAACTTTGATGATTTTCAGGAAAACTTTGAAACTCCGCCATTTTATGGAATACCTGAACATGTAAAACCCCTTCTTGAGAATCCAACTCTGGTCCTGAAGCTCAGCAATGTGGTAAATTCGATTTTCATCTTCACTGAGCTGTCAACATTTGTATGGTTAGTGTAATGTGGTACCTTCATATCACTTAGTAACGACACTTTATCTGCATGAAATTTGCAGCTTGAGCAAAAGCTAATAGAGCTGCTTCCAAATTTGGACTTGGAAGAAATTGTGGAAGATATTCGATTAGAATGTTCGAGGTACAAAACTTTGTTCATTGTCTTATTGTCCTGGTTTTATAACTTCTTAATACCACTAATTCCACATTTCCACGGTTATCAACAAGTTGCTCAATGTATGGCTTATTATATCACTTATTGTATTGTTCAGGTTTGGGTCTGTTGTATCTATTAATGCTGTAATAACTAGCAATGGGCACACTTCTAATTCAGAAGAAAAAGAAGTGAACAAAGAAGAGTTGCCTTCTCAGCCTCCCGAAGAAAGGGAGTCAGTTGACCATTTGAATATGAACTTAATGCAACAAGTTGCTACGGAGCACGATGGGGAGGCTAATGGCGACAAACCTCTTACTAATTTGGAAGGTGACAAGCATGACCTAGGTACTGTACCTGCCAACGAAGCAGAAGCTTCTAGAATGAGCCCTGTAGACGTGAAAGAAGCTGAACCGAGTGTGCTCCTTGATTGTGCTGACATTGCTGTTACTGGCCCACAACCCATTATGACGGGGCTTGATGAAGATACAGGTATGGTGAAGTTGGGTGACAGTGAAACTTGCCATGCTGATGACGTAGAAAATTTGGACAAAGCCACGGGCAAACAGCAGGAAGTTGCTCGTGAGTCAATTGACAGTCCAGTTAGTAATCGAACAACTGAAACTTGTGAAGTGAGCAACGTCTTTGAGGTAGGTTGCATTTTAGTGGAGTTCAAGCGGATTGAAGCATCATGCATGGCAGCACACTGTCTGCATGGGCGTCTCTTTGACGATCGGATTGTTACAGTGGAATATGTTCCTGTTGAACTCTACCATGCCAGGTTTCCCAAATGAATCTTCTAAAACCTTTGATGGTCTGGTAACTGTTGCATCTTTCTCTTAATGCTGGTTAAATGTCGGGTCTCTATGGCTTTTGTGATCAATAGGCTTCATGGCTTCCCGAGCGAAGTTTAGCATCATTTTTTCTGTTTGCACCACACGGGTTCAGTCCGTATATGAGCCGAGTAAGGCAACATGGGCGGTACAACTCTTAGTCCCGAGTCTTGATAGTGGAGTGAGCATTCTCAAGAAACCATACTCGAGATATAAAACATGACCTTGCTTTGTTATTGACTTGTACTCCGTAGCAGTAACTTTGTAGATGCTATGTACCAATTACAGTCACGAGGGGTGGATTCTGGTCCATCTACTTCTTTACCTTATTTATAATTTTTTTTTTGTCGTACTTTATTTTTGGAATTGTTGTATTATTTTATTTTGAAATGTTGTGTTGGATTTTCCTTATAAAAGCACCTTACTCTTTAACTATAGATTATGACTTAAACAAATCAAAATGACCCACTAAAGTGGTGGCGCTTTTTTCTCTGTGAAGTAGCCGTCATTCGATTCAGTTTTCGTTGCAATTGTCACATTGAGCCATTCGGAAACAACTTCTTTGTATTGCCAACTCAAGGGTAAGATTGAGTAAATTCGACCCCATTACCCCGCAATTTGTGGGAGCCAAGTTATAATCCTACACTGTGGTTATATCCTCAAACTTTAGTGAGCCATGATGCATTATGATAGGGTATAAATGTATAATCGAAGATGTCTCGAGAAATACTTGCAAGAAAGCATGAGTGAGCATGACTAATCTTAATCAATAACTAATACAAAGTTCAAAATTTATAGTACAAAGATTAGAAACAACGTGTCTAGCGAAAGTGATGATTACTTGAGAAACATTATAAAACACTAAATTAAAACTAACCTGTGAAATTTACGGGTCACAAAACTAATTAATAACAAAAAAAAAAAAAAAAATTGTGATGAACGGATAACATAACATCAATCAATACTAGAGGAACATCTTTTCTAAGCCAAAGTAGATAAGCAATAGATAATAGACACACTTGAGAAGAACAGTAGCAAGAAAAAAAAAACATGGCTTCAACATTCACAGCAACTTCTGCTGCAATTTTGATTAACAACCCAAGAAATATATGCTTCAATAAACCCCAATTATCACTCAAATCAAAGACAACAATTTCATCTGACTTAGGGTTTGTCATTTCCCAACTTTCTGGCATTCATATCACTCCTATTAACAAACCTTTGATTTCTTTTGCTCCGATTTACCCTTCTGTTCTTCAGCCTGTTGCACGTAAGCTCATTTATTATTTTGTCTTATTTTTATGATTATATTACATTAATTGTGTTTTTTATGGTTTATGCTGTGATGGGTTTGGATTAATTCATCTTTTTGTTTATGGGTTGTCTTTAATTTTGTATTATTTCAATTTTTGTGTTAATGGGTACATTTTGTTTTGTTAATTTGCTGCAAAGTTAGCAACTTTAAATGGATTGTTCATATCATCATGTGTAAAAGTTAAGCTGCAAACACATTTGTTTTGATTGTTTGTGCTGAAAATGTTTGGTAAGATAGCAAGATTTGTGCTTTATTGTATGCATTGCTGAAATTAAGGCTGAAATGCTGGTTTTTTTTGGAGTTCTGGAGGTTATGCATTCATTGTTGGTATGGAAATTAGGGCTAATTAGAATTAGACACTTGATAGTTAAAAAGGAACCTGCTTTCGAATATTTGATGTTATCGAGTCTTAAAAATACCGACAGCAGAGTACATTCTTTCTCGTGATACAGCAAAGATTTTTACTTTGATACAAACTCAGTTTGTAGTTAATTGTGATGTTCTGAACACATTTTGCGTGTATGGATGGAAATCATCTTGTTCACATTGTTGTTTCCGGTAGGGTTGCCTGTGTATGGAGGTCGTCTTTTAGATTAAATTGCGCAGTTCTACACTATGTGGTGATTATAGTACAGTTTCAGCCTTCACGTATCAAAATGATGATTATGCAATGACACCTTTATTTAATGGACAATGATAATTTGGATTTAGTCAACTGTTCAGAGTTAGCTGCATAATCGATTTTCACCAGTTCACCCATTTCCTTGAGGTGAGATGGTAAACATTGAGCATTTTGCATTCTGGTGTCAGTGTTTTGCATTTGTTATGAAGCTGACTGAGTTGACAAATCCGTCTTAAGTCGACTTGTGTTTTCTGTGAGATGAAACTTCTCTGCTAGGATATTTTATATTGATTTATTGGTAGGTAAACTTCATGTCTTTGTGTTATGTTTATTATAAGCTACGCAGTTACTTTAACGTGTTACTAAGACTGGTTTTTGAGTGTCCAAAGCGTGTACATATTCAAGTGTCAGGCTTTCTATGACTTTTTTAGTTTTTTTGGTGACGAAAAGATGTTATCAATGAAATACGAGTGTTGGAGCACTTCAAAACATTTTTAAATTTTATATGATCCTTAAAGAATATCTCAAATTTTATCTACAACCACTGAAATAGACAGATGTTTAAGAAATAATAAGTTTAAAATCCTTAAACATCATTCTAAGTGCTTCATACATAAGTCTGTTCCTCTGCTTTTGTCGTGCGAGTCCCCCTTTTTGTGTCTGTTACACGGAGTGTCACATCAGTATGTTCCAGGCATGGATTTGATAACCATATCCTTGAGTGGGGTTCTCATGTAGCACTTGGGTATGATCGAGAAGTCAAAGTAACATAGCAGATAGCTTGTACCTACAATGATTTCATTTGACTTTTTGCCTGAATGATTATCAGGCAGAGTGTGCCCTTTCACCGGTAAGAAATCAAACAACGCAAACAAAGTTTCGTTCTCAAACCACAAGACCAAGAAGTTGCAGTTTGTCAACCTGCAATACAAGAGAGTTTGGTGGGAAGCTGGAAAAAGATTTGTGAAACTTAGGCTATCGACCAAGGCTTTAAAGACCATCGAAAAGAATGGACTCGATGCTGTTGCAAAGAAGGCGGGGATTGATCTTAGGAAGGAGTAATGAAACAAACATGTCTGTGAAGTGTGAACTGTAAAGTTCTGTGAATGGCAGTTATCTATCGCTTTGTAATTTTGCCGGGTTTAATCGCCTTTTGCCTTTCTGGCTTTCTTCGAAATGTTTGATGGCTTTAGGATTTTGAGGATATTTTAAGCATTTTGTTATTTTTGAAAACTGATATTGTTTACTAAATAGAGGTTCATCACCTTATTACAGATACTGATTGCGATGATGAATCTGTCAAGTAATGTCCTATATTTTCTGCATCGTCTCTCTGTAATTCCTTCTGCTGAATGCTCCAATTTTTAAGAATAAATATTCATTCTGATGATGAATCTGTCGAAAAAATTCCTTCCCGAAGACTTGGCTAAGCACTAGCAAAAAAGTCTCCGTAAGCCTTAGATGCATCTTGTAGATGAGGTGAAAGCGTGTGATAGCTAACGACTCAACGCCATACCCTTAGATGCGTCTTGTAGATGAGCCGCAATTAGCGAATCGCATTAATACAATGTTTTCATATCCATTTTTACTATTTCTTTTAGGGTTTTTTTTTGTCAAACACAACCTTTAAAAAACTTTTTCTTCCAAACACCACCTTTAAAAAAAGAAATTGTCAAACACAACCTTTAAAAAGATATTGTTTGCCAAACACAACAATTTGGGCGGAGGACTCAACATTTTGAACATACTTTGACGTCTTGCAATAGGGTGATTTTCAGTCGATGTTTGATATAGTAAATGAGATCGATTTAAAGTGTTCTTGAACTCGTAGGAAAGGTGGGAGTACATGCTTTCCAACCGTTGTCAACACGGTCGTCAAAGGTGGTCTTATGCGTGGTCAATTTGTGTGTAAAGTAAGGCGGGTCAAAGACGGTTTTTGTAAGTTTGGGTTTACAACGGGTGGTCGACTACTGGTCGGGGGTTTTGCGTGGGTTTTTTAATGGGGTTATAGTGCTTTGTTTGGTCTGAAATTTGGTATGTAGGTTGAGGGGAATAGAAGGTAGGTCGTAGTTGTGTTTTTTCTAGTGGTTGTTCGTTGAAAGTAATTATGGCAATAGGTAGTTAGTTAGGTTGTTAGTGAGTTTGTTAGAAAACAGAGCAAACTACAACCGACTTGTCTAGCTATATATATACAAGTCTTGTAAACAATGTAACTAACTCAAAATTAATATAAACATAATTTTCTGTTACTTCATCTCTCTCACTCTCTCTCTAACTTCTCATTACTCTACTTCTCTAAGTACTACTTACATATAACACTCAGTATCCTCCATTAATGGGTTATTAGGTGTTTCATATGGTATCAATCGTTACGGGTTCTTCATAAAACACCGATCCTATAATCGTTTTGCTTCCGCTATATCAAAGATTCAGTCAGTGTTATCTCATTGATTGATTCACAATTCGTGTTTATAATACACAAAATTCTGTTCTTGATATTTTCTTGTATACTCATCAAAAATGCCTCAAACTGAAAACTCAGAATCTCAGTTCTACTCTCCCCTTGATGATCCCTTATTCTTATCACAGACAGATCAACCAACATTGTTACTTACTACTTACTTCTTTGATGGGAATAATTTCTTACAATGGCAACGTGATGTAATTCAGGCTTTGATTTCAAAGAATAAAACAGGGTTTATTACTGGAGATTGTGCAATCCCAGCAAAAACTGATAAATCTTTTAATTCCTGGATTCGTTGTGATCTTTTGGTGATTCGTTGGATTCTGAATTCTATTGATCCACAATTACGTGAAAATTTTCGCTATGCAACTTCTTCCAAGGCTTTGTGGGCTGAACTTGTTGAAAGGTTTGGTCAATTGAACATACTAGAGTTGTATGAATTGAAAAAGAACTTAAATTCTCTCAAGCAAGATAATTTATCTCTACTGGAGTATTACAACAAGTTGAAGAGTTTATGGGAAGGAATTGACAACATGGATCCTCTCCCACAGTGTACTTGTGGAGTTATGAGTAAATGCACTTGTCAGTTGTTCAAGAGGTTTCTTGATAGGGAAACTCATTCAAAGTTGATTCAACTGGTTATGGGTCTAAGTGCAGGCTATGAGCATATTCAAACAACTCTGTTATCCATGGACCCCTTGCCTCAGATTAATAAGGCTTTATGTCTTCTTCAAAAGGTAGAAAAACAAAAACATTTGAATGATCTTACAACTGCTGAAGTGGTTCCTGATTCTACTGTTTATGCTGCTAAACGAAGGTTCAATGATCATGGTTCTTCTAATGAGGTTAATTGGAAACGTCCCAAAGAAACCAATGAGGATTCTGAACAAAAATATTGTACTTTCTGTGGAAAACCTGGTCATATAAGGGAGGAATGTTTTAAGCTACAGACTTGTTCTTTTTGCAATGTAAAAGGTCACATTCAGAAGCATTGTTATAAATTCAAAGCTTTCAATGCAAAGAAAGGAAAAGGGAATACTTCCAATGGTTACAACAAGTCTACAGTTAATAATGCTATGATGTGCAACTCTGGTCAGGAGGATAACTATGAAGACTTATACTCTCTTGGAGATTTTCAGATTCCCACTGAGCATAATCATAATGTTGTGCACAATGACAATACATCATCTTCTGCTCATGTCAATCATAATTTTGTTCAAGGTCTGGTTGATTCTGTAGTCTCTAAGGTCATGAAAGCTTTAAATGACAATTCTGGATTTTCTGCACATGACAGTTCACTGAAGAATGCTGTTCAGTTTTCTGGTATGTCTTTGTCAGCTCATTCTTATGCAGTCAATAATTTTACACATGCTATGGATTGGATTGTTGATACAGGGGCGTCAGATCATATGACATCCAACTATAAACTATTACATGATATAAAGATACTTAGGAAACCTTTTTGTGTTGCTCTTCCTGATGGTTCTCTTAAGTTTGTGCATAAGATGGGGCAGGTTGTTTTATCTGATAAGTTGATATTGCAGAATGTGTTGTTTATTCCAGATTTTAAGCAAAATTTACTATCAATTGGTAAACTTATCACTGCAACAGGTTTGAAAGTAACTTTTTTGCCAACTGAATGTATATTCCAGGACCATTCCAGTAATGTGGTTGCTTTGGCTAGGAGGTGTGGAGATTTGTACAAACTCAGAGCTAGCACTACTTATGTAGGAACTAAAATCATTACTAAATCAGCCATGTCTTGTGAAAGGAATACTGATAAATATGTGAATCTTTGTAATCATAATTCCAAGAAAATAGATGTTTTACTTCTTCATGCTAGGCTTGGTCATTGTTCTTTGGACAAACTGCAACATGTAACATCTTGTTCTCTTAATAAAAAAGATCCTTTTTTCTGTGAGACTTGTGTTTTTGCAAAACATCATATGCTTCCTTTTTCTAGAAGTTCTTCATATGCTAAGGATATCTTTGATCTTGTTCATCTAGATGTATGGGGGCCATATAAGGTTCCAACATATTCAGGTGCAAAATCTTTTCTTACTGTTTTGGATGATCATAGTAGAGCTACTTGGATTTTCCTTGTCAATAATAAAACTCAGGTTCCTGCTTTGATTAAAAGTTTTGTTAGCTATGCTAAGACTCAATTTGGTAAAGATATCAAAGTTATCAGATCAGATAATGGTTCAGAATTTGTTCAAGATGAGTGTCATAATTTTTTTAGTCAGAAGGGTATTGTGCATCAAACCAGTATTGTGGGTAGACCTCAACAGAATGGTAGGGTTGAACGAAAGCACAGACATTTGTTGGATACAGCCAGGGCTCTAAGGTTTCATTCTCATCTGCCTATAAAGTTTTGGGGGGATTCCTTACTTACTGCAGTCTACTTAATTAACTTGATGCCATCTTCTGTGCTTCACTGGAAGACACCATTTGAGATATTACATAAGAAGGCACCTACCTATGAGTGTCTCAAGGTTTTTGGGTCATTATGTTATGCAACTGTTCCTCCTACTTCAAAAGATAAATTTCAGAAAAGGGCAAGGAGATGTGTTTTTGTTGGATATCCTACTTCTCAAAAAGGATACAAGTTATATGATTTGGATAATCATATTAGTTTTACTAGCAGGGATGTCATATTTAAAGAAAAAATATTTCCCTTTGCACTTTCTAAAGATAATATATCTAGCAATCAAGATTTGCCACCATTAGCTACTGAGACATATCTGTCAACTTCAACACCTATCCAGCAAACATATCCTGTTTCATCTACACAAGATGTTCATACTTCTCAGGATGTGCTCAGTATCACTTTATCTCCTTCAGCAAGGGGTGCTCAGATTTCTCAAACCATCATTAGGGATGATGAACCTCCTGCAAGAATCATTACACCTATGTCTGAGAAATGTGCTCAGGTTTCTCAACCTGTTATTAGAAGGTCAGACAGGACAAAGTATCCTTCTGTTCTCTTATCAGGATATCATTGCCCTGCTAAGACAAGCAAGCAGCCAGCTATAGCATTACATGTCCAAGTAATGAATGAGTTAACTACATTTGATAAGGATTATGTTTTGTCTTTATGTAATGTAGTTGAAGAGTTTGAGCCAAGTTATTATGGTCAGGCTTGCAAAGATGAAAGATGGGTTACAACAATGGATAAGGAACTAAAAGCCTTACAAGACAATCATACTTGGGAATTAACAGACTTGCCTCCAAATAAGCAAGCAATTGGCAGCAAATGGGTTTACAAAATTAAGCATAATCCTGATGGGACTGTAGAGCGCTTTAAAGCAAGGTTGGTGGCTAAAGGATATAACCAAGTGAAGGATAAAGACTATAAGCACACTTTCTCTCCTGTGGCAAAATTCTCAACAGTAAGGATTTTAATTGCACTTGCTTCAATGAAAAATTGGCCTATTCATCAATTGGACATAAACAATGCATTCTTGCATGGGTTCTTGGATGAAGAGGTTTATATGAAGCCTCCTCAAGGGTATAATTTGGCAAAGAAAGGGCAGGTTTGCAAGCTCAAAAGGTCGTTGTATGGATTGAAACAGGCATCTAGACAATGGAACCTTGAGTTAACCAAGTATTTGTTAAGTCTTGGGTTTGTTCAATCCAAATTTGATTACTCACTCTTCACTAAACATGATGCTGTTACAGGATCTTTGTTGATTGCGTTGGTTTATGTTGATGATGTGCTAATCACTGGTACTAGTATTAGTGACATCACAAACCTAAAGACTGGTTTACACAGCAAGTTCACCATTAAAGATTTAGGTCCCATAAGGTTCTTCTTAGGACTGGAAGTGGCAAGAAATAATACTGGAATAATGATCAATCAAAGGAAGTATACTATGGACATAATTAAGGATGCTGGTTTTGAAGATGCAAAGCCAGTTAAATTCCCAATGCAGAAAGGACTCAAGCTAGCCATTGATGAAGGAGAGCTACTACCTGAACCAGAGGTTTACAGGCGTCTAATAGGCAGGCTACTTTATTTAAACATGACAAGGCCTGATCTATCCTACAACATACAACACTTGAGCCAATTTCTAAGTCAGCCACGACAGCCTCATTATCAAGCTGCTCAACATGTCATCAAATATCTAAGAGGGACTGTGAATACAGGATTATTTTATCCTGCTAACTCCAGTCTCACAGTTCAAGCATACTCAGATGCAGATTGGGCTTCCTGTGCATCAACTTGCAGATCTCTGAGTGGTTACTGTGTTTTTTTTGGAGGGTCTTTGGTGTCTTGGAAGACTAAGAAGCAGCTAACTGTTAGCAAGAGTACTGCAGAGGCCGAGTACAGGTCAATGTCTTACACAACAAGTGAGTTAGTATGGACTGCAGGGGTACTTCAAGATTTACAGGTACCAGTACAGTTGCCAATCATACTTCATTGTGACAATATGGCAGCCCAGCATATAGCATTGAACCCTGTTTTCCATGAGAGGACTAAACACTTGAATGTGGACTGTCATTTCGTGAGGGATAAACAGCAAGAAGAGTTTCTTAGCACTAAGCATGTTAGTAGTAAAATGCAATTGGCTGATATTATGACTAAAGCTTTAGGAGCTCAAGATCATCTATCCATGTCTGTCAAGCTTGGACTTCGTTTTAATTTAGGATGTCCAGCTTGAGGGGGGGATATGGCAATAGGTAGTTAGTTAGGTTGTTAGTGAGTTTGTTAGAAAACAGAGCAAACTACAACCGACTTGTCTAGCTATATATATACAAGTCTTGTAAACAATGTAACTAACTCAAAATTAATATAAACATAATTTTCTGTTACTTCATCTCTCTCACTCTCTCTCTAACTTCTCATTACTCTACTTCTCTAAGTACTACTTACATATAACACTCAGTATCCTCCATTAATGGGTTATTAGGTGTTTCATAGTAATGTTTCGAGAAGAGTGAACTATAAGTAAAAACAAAACAACATAAAGTTAAAGTAGAATTTTTTCGTGGGTCACATCCCTCCCTTCGAACCACTACTTGAAACGAACGACCGCAACAAAAAATATAACTACGACCTACCTTGTACTCCCCTTTACCTACATAACAAATTTCAGACCAAACAAAGCATCATAACCCCATTAAAAGACCCACGCAAAACCCCCGACCACCCGTTGTAAACCCAAACTTACAAGAACCCTCTTTGACGTGCCTTACTTTACACACAAATTGACCACGCATAAGACCACCTTTGACGACCGTGTTGGCAACGGTTGGAAAGTATGTACTCCCACCTTTCCAACGAGTTCAACAACACTTCAAATCGACCTCATTAACTATCTCAAACATCGACTGAAAATCACCCTACTGCAAGACGTCAAACTATTATCAAAATGTTGAGTACTCCGCCCAAAATGTTATGGTTGGCAAACAATATATTTTTAAAGGTGTTTGACAATTTCTTTTTTTAAAGGTGGTGTTTGGAAGAAAAAGTTTTTTAAAGGTTGTGTTTGACAAAAAACCCTTTCTTTTATTATGTTCTTTTTGCCTACCATTTCTTTTATTATGTTCTTTTTGCCGCAGTACCCCTACATTTTTCTTTTTTTAAAAATAGATTTTTCACCTTTTTGTCCTCTTGTAATACTATTATTTTGAAAATATAAATATTTTTTCGCATAACAAGTGCTCGGTACAAAGACGGTCTGTCAGCCTTCCGTAGGAGACTCGTTTATCAAGTGAGAGATACCCAAGGAAATGAAACCATCTCGCTCACGTGAAACCATCTCATACAAGACTCGCCCTGTTTAAGAATTTATCTAAAAAAGAACAAAACACCATAAAAGGGAACACTTCAAGATGTTAAAACTGTGGTTTTTCATTTTTTTTTGTTATTTTATAAACCCATAATTCAAATTACCCCACGTAGGGTGCAATTTGATTATAAAAATCTTATTTTGACAAAGTATCAAGACCTAGGAAACTAGATTTTCCAAGAGATAAATTCAATTATAGTCCTGTACAGGGAGGGGGACAATCATCTAAAGGGCTCAACAGGAGCAGTCTCTTCAAGAAGAGTAGCAGCCTCGAAACATTCGACAGCTTCAACAGCTGATGTTCCTGCACTTTCCGACCTGTGAATCAGCCCCAGTGTGTACCAGGCAGAGTAATTTGTCCTATCGATATCAATAGCTTGTCTCACTAGGCTTCTTGCTATCGGTAATGCTTCGTCTCCAAGCTTCATCATGATTTTAGCCATGGAGATCAAGCTCGGGACGTGGCTTGGGTCTTTGTCAAGTGCCTCCCAGAATGCCTGCTGAGCTTCCTTGTCATGGCCCTGTGCTTGATACAATATACCTGTTGACAACATGTCATTCAAATAGTCGTCATTTCGTTACTGGCATTCAGTATTGTTGCCACACAAACCACACATGGTTCTCAGGTAAAAGAAAAGTGGTATGGACTATGTAATAGAATATAACTATAATATATGGGCCTCAACCATCACGTTAAGGTTTTGGTTGAGATGGTTCATCTATCATGGTATCAGAGCCAGAGTGACCGAAGGTCACGTGTTCAAACCCTGGCAGCCCCCAATATCTCACAACCTCAAGTGGAAAAACCCGGCACATGGTATGGGGGGCCTGTGCACTAACCAACCACTCTTCAAGCCCAATGGGCATTCGAGTGAGGGGGCATAATAGAATATAACTATAATATATGGGCCTCAACCATCACCTTAAGGTTTTGGTTGGGATGGTTCATCTATCACTATGTAGTATGTACCTTTGGAATGGCATCGAGATGCAGAATGCGGAGAGAGAGCTTGTGATTTAGAAAGACAAAGCTCAGCATCTTGCCATTGTGATAGGTTGGTATACACATCCGCAAGGTCGTGCCATGTCTCCATCTCCAACATTCTCCCTTGGTCTCTCCTCTGCCATGATAAATTACAGTTTAAGAATCATTGGATAATTCACCTTTTCTATGTACAATATAACACACAAAGAAATAAAACTTAGTCTATGCATCATTTCTATGCACTCCTGTTTGTATATAAGGGTTTTCCGCGTACAAAAAGACGTTTATTTTTCTTCAGTTCTGTTTACTGATGAAAATGTTGATCGTTCTGTGGCCATGCCATATATTTGCATGATGCAAACACGGTTAAGCAAAGTTGATATAGGTTTGAATCAAAACTTAATTAATGAACAAATATGACAGCACTCCAGCAGTGGTTTACCAACATACGGAGTATATGATAATGAATAAATTGCCCAACAAATTTAAATCCAATCATAAATATTGTGTAGCAATTATTCCATACTACCTCCATGGCAAATTTATTGACCTAGTTCGACTTTGGTGGTCAATTCAATATCATCTCTCCAAATGTATGTATATATACAATGTGAAATTTGCGACATTTGATTTGTTAAATTAACTATTTTCATATTTCCATTTATAATAGTATCGGGATAAAATATTGGTCAGAGTTGGCACGAGTTTGTCAGCAACAAATGAGGATAATATAAATGGGTTGGGGAGTGAGTACACAAGGAAACAAAAAATACCTCTAGATGCTTTTTCCCGACACCAAAGCTCTTCCTTCGAACTTGAAGAACTGCAAGGACATGAGTATACGTCTTAATAGCATTCTTTGTTTGCCCTTGAGCAATTTGGAGTTTAGCTTTAGTCCTCAGTAATTCAGCATGTTCCCATTTCTCAGTTTGCTCGAGAGCAGCATCGACAATGGTTTCTGCATCCAGATAACGGTTCTTAGCAGACAGTATCCGAGCCAAAAGAACCCATCCTTTACTGCTTGACCCATTCTCAAGTTTTAAAAGCTTTTTTGCATGAGTAAGTGCAACATCCAACTTCCTCTGCTCAGCATTTTCAAGGGCAAGATGGTAAATTATATTACTGTCCTCTCCTTTCACCAACTTTTCAGAAGTTGCTAATGCTTCCAGAGCTTCAGATTGCAGCTCTACCCTCTTCGAGTCCGAGGTAACATTTCTTGATTGAGCCGAGGATAAAGTACCTAGTAAACAGCTGGCTTTACCAGCAAGCTGTTCACATTGTCCTTCGAGTCTCTTGGTTGCTTTGATAGCATAATTGAGCCCTTCCTCAGAGAGTTTAGCGTCTCTGGCACATATTTTTGACGCTAGTAACAAATCCAGGGTGCCATCTTTATTTTCTCGGTCGTTAAGAAGGTTCCTCAATAGGTTCAGACTGACCTGATCTTCCCCTTCTCCGTGATAGCAGAGAGCTAGAGCCCTACATCTTCCTTTTCTATCTATGACATATTCCGGCAACTCCTCTAATTGAAGAGCCAACGTCTGTAAATCTCCTGAAATAGAGAGGGCAAAAGAGAGATGATCCATGATTGACGGGTCCCAACAGATTCTTCTCTGAAGAAATTTCTTCAGCAAAAGCAACAGAAGAAGAATGGCTTCCTCTATATTGTTTTTAGGGATGAATGCTCCTTCGGGTTGGAAACGAAGTATCGGTGGACTTGCATCAACGCCACTGTACAAAAGAAATGTGGCGAACTCTTTCTCGATCATTGCTCGAGTTTCCACCTCGAGATCCCAACGAAAGAGTAATGCTTGCCGGTATGATGAAATTGCCTTATGGGGATTTCCTGCAAGTTTCCATAACTCGGGTAGCAACGCCACCGCCTTATCCAAGATCTCCTGAAACTTATAATGGGTGGAAAATCTTCCATTCATACCCTCTGGTATTGCAGACTCCACAGTTTCCAGAATAACATGGCATGATTGAGCAGCTTCTGCAAAAAGATTATGAATATGATATGAATATATAATCTTTAAAAAAGTCTCTCATAAGGCGGCTATATATTATAGTATGATTACTTAAAGGCAGTTTTCGCAATAATTTTCATGTAAAAATGTAAAATTATCTTTACAAAAGTATTTTTGTAGCGATCCTTAGCACTTTCAATTCTACTAGCTTAATCCCTTTATTCCGCCTACTTTGCATAGTAAATGAAGCAATGGTAGTTCACTATGCAGTGTAAATTCAAGAAAAAGCGCAAATGAGTAATATACTTTAGTATCATCAGAGTCCCAAAAAATGAGAAAATATGATCCTGGAATCTATATTATGCCAATCCACATAATCATGAGAGTAACACTTGGAAGAGGCCATTATGGCCCTAACACTTAAACAAGAAGCCTATGTTTCAATGGATCATGGATGTCGGTAACATAAAATGCACGGAAAGTTGCTTGTGACATAAAGTAACAAACAAAAAACAAGCCTTTTCCTTGATTCAAATTTGATTCAGGTGACCTAAATTACCTAATTACCTGAACCAAATTGTAAGGTAACATAAATGAATCAAAAAAATTCTCTCATCATAAAGATCATCCAAACTAGTTTCAATTCATAACTTTAAAGGCTAAATTGTTCATCATGATCGTCCAAAATAGTCTCACAGTTTACTTTTGAGGTTAAATAATTCATCAAGAAGATCCAAAATATTCCTCAACCTTGAGTCTCAAATCTCTTGAAATCATCAAAGAGAGATAAATATATGAAACATTCATGTGGGTCTCGATCGACCAAAAGGAGAAATTTGAGCTTTATCAATACAACAACATTGCTCGTGTGCCTCAAGGCTCCCGCAAATTGCGCGGTTAGGGGGGTTGGATATACGCAGCCTAACCCGTGTGCAAGCAACACAAAAAGGTTGTTTCCGAATAGCCCAAAAAATTTGAACAGATTATCAGCAATTGACTATTCAAACCTCCGCTAATTGTTTTATTAAACTCGCAAAATAACACTAAAAATTATTATTTATTAACAGAATCAACATGAGTCTGTGACAAGGGAACAAAAATCTCCAGCAAGCTATAAATAAGATTTATCACATCGATTAGAAACTTCAATTTACTTCAAAATTACAGTGATGAAAAAATGTGATCTTTATGAAACAGTAAGAAAATATATAATCAGAATCGATATGAGTGAACGATAAAGCAGAAAAAGGAACGCAAAATCTCTTACAAGTTATAAATGAGATTTACCACAGAGATTACAACCTTCAGTTTATGATAAACTTACAAGGATGAAAACAAATATTATCGAAACGCGATTTAACAAATAGATTATAAACTTTGATTTACCAAATATATCTTCACAAAAACAAAATATTAAATAAATAAGCACACAATAATACCTTCGAATCTTCCAAGAGCCTTCAAGGCCTTTGATTTGAGAAAAATTGCTTCGAATAGGAGACTAACAGCATGCAGTGACATGAGTGGCACAGAATCACTCTTAGAATGGCGTCTTTGTGGCTGACATCTTCTGGTTAATGCAACTTTGATGTTTGGTTTTACAACATCCATGTCAATCCCTTCAAAGACTCGGTAAGCAGCTTCCATATTGCCTTTCTGGTATTCCAGCCTTCCCAACAGAGCCCTGGCTTCCTGCACATCGTAGATGGAATCATAAGACCTTTCTAATGGTTTACGCTTTTGAGTTACTCGACAAAAGCCTAAAGTAGCCAGCAATCGTCTCATTTTCTCTCTCGAAAGGAATTCTCAGATTCAATGATAAAGGAGAAATATAAGACAATGTCAAGGAGAACAATTTTTTTTTGCAATGATTGAGGATAATTTATAAGAATTATCATGCTCTGAGGGACTATTTGAATAAACATGAGCTGTCTTTTCCTTCTATCTCACATTAAAATCTCAATCGTATCCTACAAAAGGAGGCAAGAATATAGGTTCGACTGGAAGATAGCTGAATATTAACATGATGGGTGTCAGGTTCGTTCTCGTAACCTGCTCGAATGTGCCCGAACCACAAGTAGAGGATATAGTAAAAAATCAACAAGTTAATGTTTCATGTATAGATATAGTCATATAGATGGAACACTATCTAGATGATTTCATTCCTAAATAGCAGAACCTGATTGATAATAAGTAATAACAACCTGTACTTCTAGCTGAGTATTTCGACGCTTAACTTCATTCTTTAATTCTATGCTACTTAGATTTGGTTTTAAGTATCGATACACTTATTTTACGGGAAGTTTTCAATTTTTGGTTTAAAATGAAGTGTCAAAGTGTCGTGTCATGTCGGGCACTTCAAGTATCCAACACGAGACACGCTGCTAAAGTGAAGTGTCAAAATAACATAGGTTTAATTACGCTCTTGACTACAAGTTCCCTGGATGTTTTTTCAGATTAACGATATTACGACCTATAATAAGAGCAAGTATTGTTACCTTTACCTGATTCCGTACAAGATTTAAATAGCAAAATCTGACGGATGACAGTACTTTACAATTATAGCCGGTTGTTTCACAAAAGAAAGTTACCCTTTCGATGGAGCATTATTTAATCTCTCTTTTTATTAAATTTCCCCGGAAAGTAGAAGCTAACTCTAATTAGATTCATCGAGTAAATGTTACCAAATTATAGATATTAAGAGTTACGACATACTATAATTTCAAAAATTCAGTTTTTGAATTGTTCTTTAAAAGCGTCATAATCCGCATAATAGGCTAAGGCTCTTACTGCATGGATGAAAGCTGCCACGTAAACGACGTCAGTTTTCTGCGCCACATACCCACTTAGATTAAGCACCCAAACAGGTATAGTTCAAACTAATCTAGCGGGATCTAGGTAGGCAGATATGTCAGACATCATGTCGGGGTTAGCATCATCTTTTGGACTCTGAGTCCTCATCTTAGCTTGTATTGGCGGGTGCACTTTATAGGACCCCGGATCATTGGACACCGAAAGTTAAAATTTGGGAATTTTGCTAGGTATTTGTGCTAAAAACTATTGAAATTTAGAGCTTTCGTATCATAGTATCATTACAATATTGAACAAGACCCAGAAATAAGATTTTCTGGTCTGCAGCCGAATAATGACCTACATGACTGGTGAAAAAATAAGGCGAAAGGGATAGAACAGTTGGATGTTGTAGCTAGACCAGGTTAGTACTCAGTAATAGATGTGAGACGACAGCTCTCAGCCTGGATCACATACGGTTGTACTAAAAAGAAGCTAAGTTTACGGCTGAAGTAAAATAGGGCCAACGTTGAAGTATAATCGCACGTCAAAGACTAGCTGCTCCAGAGAGAAACTAAACCAGGTACACTATCCAAATGTGAGACCATCTCATTGAACAGAAACTGTAAAAATACAGCAAATACTGACTGCATATGACTATATGAGTTATTACATGGATTTAGGTTGGTCAGCCATATGAGGTTGTCACATACACGGCTACCATAACAATACGACAAAAAAAAGACTGCATATAATCTTATTCACGGTGACACTTTTACCAAAATGGAGAATAATAAATGATGAAATCTATAAAAGGGAATCAATAGACGAACCTCGTAGTTGAGATAACCACTTTCACGGAGAGATGACTCAGCTTCTTCAATGGTGCTGGTTTGGGTTTTGGTTCCAGCCTCGACCACTCGAGAATAACCACTGGCTGAATAATCTCGAGTAGCTAAGGATGACTCTGATGACTCGGCTACGTCATCACTTGTCATTTGCTTCCCTAAGAAAATGCATTTCATCATCTTCTTCAGCCTTACCCTACCACCAAGTCCCGACCTTTTTGAACGAGGATTTGCTCTCATATTACTAATATCTTTTTCTTTAACACCCACAATGCACATAACAACAAAATGTCAGACAAACTCTTTGGAAGAATTACTAACAAAGTAACAATATTGTCCTACAAACACACACAATTGTTATTTGAAACCGCTTTCTAAGATTCTCCTTACGACACACAAATAAAAGAATAACAAAGACCAAAGGAGAGACAACAAATGCAGATATAATTCTGCTAAATTCCAACAACCTCAAGATTTTCAGCAAGTTTAGTCTAAACCCCAAAACCCTGATCATCAACAAAAACAACATAAAACCCTTTTCACCACACACGAATCCGGGATCGGCTAACATGAACCATAAAGAATCACATGAATGAAAAGGACAAATAAGTAATGCAAACTACAAACAACTCCTAGTATCACAATCTCAAAATTTTCATATCTTTTACACCCAAAAACACACACCCTAAGGAAAACCCACAAGAATAAATTGAAGAATCATCCACATAACAATGCCACACCAACTAATTAAGGTACAAACAATCAAAATTAAAGCAAAAAAAAACCCAATTCTTAAGCACTAAGCATTAACAAAAGAAAAGGAATCAAAATCATAATTATAATCAAAGGGTAAAGATATATAGAGAGAAAAGAGTAAGTATACCAATTGATTGACAAAAAGTATGAAAGGAGCCCACAAAACCTGAAACCCAAACAACATTTTTGCTATTTTGCAAAACAAAAGCTTAAAAAGCCTTCAAAATTGTGATAATATGGTAAGAATCCAAAGACCCACCTACCAATTTACCAACTTTAATCTTACCCTATTATTATTTTCTATAAATTTGCATAAAAATGGTAGCTTTTTGACTATTTGGGTATATTTAGTGGATTAAATAGCCAAAAAACAGCATGAAATAGGGTGGATTTCTTAGGTTAATTATCAAAGCTTAATTTTTTTTTTACACTCTCAAACTTAAGGTATAAGTGTAAGTAAGTGGTTAGTTAAGTATTAAGGATTAAGTAAATAAAATAAATAAATAAAATAAATGGTGATATTAAAAGGAAAGAGATTGGAGAGATTGGAAGAATCGGAGAAAGAATGTGTAAGTGGGGTCCTCTCAACTCTTCCTTGTTTTGGACGACATGATGAATGAGTCAACTGCGTGCTACTTGAGTTAATCATTTGTTTAACTTCCCAACTCTTCATATACTACCTCCATTCAACTCCACATGGTAGGTTTCTATTTTTGACACTATTCACAAGTCGGAAGAATCTTTCAATTTCCGGCTAATGCATAAGAGAAAATATATTCATGTGGGATCTTGTTTGATTCGTCTTTAAGAGTATATTAAAAATATCTAACTTGTATAATTTTTGCAAATACGTAGCGAACTATATTTACGATACAAAACGCGCGTTGGCAAACGTGAAAAAAGATAAGTGTAGTGTGGAGTTGAATGGAGGAAGTATGTCTTTAATTAAGTTATTACACATACACCGGTAATACCGAAGATGTTTTAGCCTGTAATTTAATCAAAATATGGATATTAGGCCTTAGTTTGATTCTCGGTTTCCTTATACTCGTATTGTATTACAGTTCTTATGATTCTAGACAGTCACTCGTCATGATAGTTTTATGCATGTAATTATATTGAAAGAACGTAATTCCACCGCTTGGATTGGGTCTGCAACAAATATAACGAGATTATCCAATAATTTAAAAGACATTTTCAATAAATATTTAAATAAATGATTTTTTAAAAGATTAATGTTTTCGAATAACTAATGTCAAAATAAAAATATGATATATTAATATATATTTTGAGTTTTATTTTCGAATTATCATGTTATTGATGAACTTAGCTCTCTTAATAAGAGTAGATGAAGTTTGAGTGATTGGCTAATTATTATCTTTCATACAGATAACTTATAAAAGACATTTACCATATGCATTATAAATAGAAATGTGTGTATTTCTTGCATCTTGATCATTGGTTTACTTTTATTTTTGACATAAATCACAAGGAAGAGTTAGAGCGAGAACGAGACAAATTTTATAGCAATTGGTGTCGTATGACAAATTAAATGCAGACCAAAATGCAAAAGATTGATCAAGTTAAGTAAACAAGATAAGAAGTTAAATAAACAGTTAAGAAGCCTAAATTTAAATATATACACAAAAGATAAACGATGAATTAATTGTACAAAGTAATAAATCATACAAGGTCCCAAAAAAACAATTAATTGAGGTGGATCCTCTATGAACTACCTATTTATTCAATATCACCAAATGATCTTAAGGACCATTATGTGATATTTGGCTTACATTTAAACTGAATTGGGAATTGGGAGTACGTTTTAACATGAAAACTTAATGACTACATCTTCTCAATGTACCTTGAGTTTGTTGGGTAGTGATTTGATTTATGTATGTATACTCTTATAGTACATTTTAGTACTTTTAATAGTTGGACGTTTGTGTCCAAATAATAGGACACGCAACAAATAGTCTTTTAAAGTACCACTCCATTTTCTTACAATATCCTAAACCGGAAAATTCACATGATATCCTTGAGGTTTGCCATTTTGCACGAAATACCCAAAATTTTGATCTAGAAAACTTTAAGAGGTCATAACTCGTGTTTACGAGATCAGAAAGTGACGATTTTTTTTTTCAAATCGATCGTCTTTCCAAGTACTACGATTTGAAAAAAAAAATTGTCGAGTTCGGAATTTGATACGAAAATTACTCAAGGAATAAGATTCGTTAACTTGCAGCGGAAACAGACTATGTAACAGTCGTGCAGACTGTTGCTTTTCGTTGAAACTGGAACAACAGTGATAAGAACTGTGATATGGAAACACACGGATGTAACAGTCTGGATGACTGTTGCAATGAACAGAAACACACGAACACACAAGAACACGAACAAAGGATATTTGCTCAATCTAGACCTATAGATTGAACAATGGTGATTGATACTTCAAGACCTATTGAATATCAATCGAGCTAAAGTTTGAAAACGCGTCAAACTATAACCAGATTTTGGAACGAAAACGCGTCGAACCGAATAACACAATTGCAAGGCAAAAGTTGAGTTTTTCTTATTGTGATTGAATGAATAAAACTGAATACAAGACCCTCTATTTATATTGTAAATATGACCCTCTTAAACTAGGACTTCCCTAAAATCGACTTTCCTAAAATTATTCTAATTGCCTTGCTCTTATTCATTACCGTAATTAGGAAACTAAAATAAACTAGTAATAAACTCTTATTCAGAAAATAAACTAATTTCCTAAACTCATAATGAGCTGGTTGTGTAATATTACACGGTTTTCACACACGACTTTCACACCTCATGCAACAGTCATGTGCACCGTGGCACTTAACACTACACGAGCTGGTCCCGTGTTTGTTCCGAGATATATGTCTTGAGTAGCATGGGCTGCTTTGTCCATCTCCTTCACATCGAGCACAACCTCTTCTTCATCTTCATTTGAGCTTGATAATTTCGGATCATCCCCTCCCCCTTTAAAAGGAATTGTCCTCAATTCAGCAATCCCGTCATCATCGAGATAAGGAGATAAGTCCCCTACATTGAACGTAGCATGCACACCGTAATCCCCTGGAAGTTCCACTTTGTAAGCATTATCGTTTACCTTTGCCACTATCTTGGAAGGTCCTTCAGCCCTAGGCATAAGCTTGTTCTTACGCTTACTTGGAAATCGTTCCTTTCTTAAATGAACCCAAACCAAGTCTCCCGGTTCGAACAACCTCGGCTTCCTATGCTTGTTTGACTTCTTTTTATAAGCTTCATTCACGACCTTGATTCTTTCCCGTACTTGCTCATGTAGTTTAATCATTGATTTCAGTTTGGACTCCGCATCCTTATGCACCAACTCGTCTTTAGGTAAAGGAATAAGATCCAATGGCAAGTATGGATTCAAGCCGTATACCACCTCAAATGGGGAATGAGTAGTAGCAAAAGTAGGAGATCGATTGTAAGCGAACTCAGCATGGGAAAGTTTCAAATCCCAATCCTTTTGAGTCTTGCTTACCAACCCTCTCAATAATGTACCCAATATTCGATTAGTAACTTCCGTTTGGCCATCAGTTTGAGGGTGATGTGATGTACTAAACAAGAGCTTAGTTCCAACCTTCCTCCATAATGTATTCCAAAAGTAACTTAGGAATTTGGAATCACGATCAGAGACAATCGTTTTTGGCACTCCATGTAAGCGAACTATTTCACGATAGTACAAATCAGCAATATTACTTGCATCATCCGTCTTATGACATGCCACGAAGTGTGCCATCTTTGAGAAACGATCCACAACAACCATAATAGCATCCTTACCTCGTTGAGTGCGAGGTAAAGCAACGATGAAATCCATAGAGACATCCTCCCAAGGTCTACTCGGAATTGGCAAGGGAGTATACTCACCCGGTTTGAACGAACTCTTGGCAAGGCGACAAGTGACACACTTGCTCACAATATTATGCACATCTCCTTGCATTCTAGGCCAATAAAAATGTTCCTTCAATACCTCTAAGGTCTTTTGAATTCCAAAGTGACCTGCCAAACCCCCTCCATGTGCCTCTCTAACCAACAATTCACGAATCGAATGCTTAGGTAAACAAAGACAATTACCTCGAAATAGAAATCCGTCTTGTAGTACAAAGTCCTTGAACGAACCAGCCTTGCAATTCGTGAAGATCTCGCCAAAATCACCATCATCTTCATAGTAATCTTTCAAAGTTTCAAACCCAAGTAATCGAACCTCAAGAGTAGACAATAAAGCATAACGTCGAGACAAAGCATCTGCAACAATATTACTTTTGCCATCCTTGTACTTAGACGAAAAATGAAATGATTGTAAGAACTCAACCCACTTTGCATGTCTCGGGTTTAACTTTTGTTGCCCATTAATATACTTAAACGATTCGTGATCCGAATGCAATATAAAGTGACTCGGACGAAGATAATGGCTCCAATGATCAAGAGCCCTTACGATAGCATAGAACTCCTTATCGTAAGTTGAATAGTTTAGTCTTGCACCTCCCAACTTTTCAGAAAAGTAAGCAATGGGGCGTTTCCCCTGTATAAGCACGGCCCCAATCCCAACACCGCTTGCGTCGCATTCAACTTCGAAAGGTTGTGTGAAATCGGGTAAGGCTAGAACAGGAGCCTCACATAATCGTTTATTGATCTCTTCAAACGCCCTTTGGGCTGTCTCACTCCAAACAAACATTCCCTTCTTTAAGCACTCGGTGATAGGGCTAGTTACGGTGCTAAAGTCTCGGATAAACCTTTGATAAAACGAAGCAAGGCCATGAAAAGATCTCACCTCAGTTACAGATTTAGGACTCGGCCAAGACTTGATTGCTTCGATTTTAGTTTGATCAACAGAAACTCCTTCTTTTGAGACCACATAACCAAGAAACACCACACTATCAACCAAGAATGAACACTTCTCCATCTTCCCATAGAGTTTTTGTGCTCTAAGGGTTTCGAATACTCGCCTAAGATGAACAAGGTGATCTTCCATGCTTTTACTATATATAAGAATGTCATCCAAATAAACAACAACGAACCTGCCCAAGAATGGCTTAAGCACTTCGTTCATCAACCTCATAAAGGTGCTTGGAGCATTTGTAAGACCGAATGGCATTACGGTCCATTCATATAATCCGTGTTTGGTTTTAAATGCCGTCTTCCATTCGTCACCTTCTCTCATTCGAATCTGATGGTACCCACTTCTTAGATAAATTTTTGAGAACACTATGGAGCCTTGTAGCTCATCCAACATATCATCAAGCCTAGGAATTGGAAATCGATACTTGATGGTAATGTTGTTTACGGCTCTACTGTCGATGCACATTCTCCAAGTCCCGTCTTTCTTTGGTACAAGTAATGCCGGTACCGCACATGGACTAAGACTTTCCCGAACATAACCTCTACTCATTAGTTCATCAATTTGTCTTTGCAGTTCCTTGGTCTCCTCGGGATTACTCCTATAGGCCGCCTTATTAAGGAGGGCAGCCCCTGGAATAAGATCGATTTGGTGTTCGATCCCTCGAAACGGAGGCAAACCAGGTGGTAAGTCCTCGGGAAATACGTCCTTGAATTTATGTAACAAGTCTTTCATAGGTCCTTCTTTCATACTTGTTTCATCACCTCCTTGAGAATCATTGGTAACCAATGCATATACAGGTTCACCATTGTTGATAGCTTGCTCAATTTCTCTTTCACTAGCAAAAGCGGATAAGCTAGGCTTTTTACCTCGTTTTGCACTCATAGCACGGACATCTTTAGGAGACATTGGACGGAGTACAATTTTCTTGCCTTTATCCTGTAGCTCGTACTCATTAGTTCTGCCTCGATGTACCACATCTCGATCAAATTGCCATGGTCGTCCTAAGAGGACATGACAAGCATCCATCGGGACCACGTCACATAGTACCTCATCACTGTAGGATCCCATTGACAAACCAACTTGCACCTGCCTTGTTACTCTCACTTTGTTTCCGTCATCAAGCCAATGTAAGGAGTAAGGCTTTGGATGGGCCGTGGTAGACAAGGCCAATTTCGAAACCATCTCCTCCGAAGCAACATTCGTGCAACTGCCACCATCGATAATCAAGCTACACCATTTATCCTTGACTTGGCATTTGGTGTGGAAGATTTGATCTCGTTGTTCGGTCACAATCGATTCTGATTTTGTTTGCAAAGAACGAAGCACCAATGTATCACATGTGGGTGCATCAAAGGATTCTACATCCTCTTCCTCTTCGTCCAACTCATTGAGGCTAAACACGCCTCCTCTTGTCTCGTCTTCCTCCTCCTCAAACAACTCATCCCTAACGGCCACCGCTTCCCTCAAAGTGATGTTACGCCTATTCGGACAAGTATTCTGGTAATGTCCAAATCCTTGACATTTAAAGCATCGAACCTTGGTGAAACTTGTTTCTTTAGGAGGTATAGATATCTTAGGGGCTGGTGTAACCACAGGAGCATTCACACCCTTCGTCACGGTACTAGGATTCGTCATACTAGTCCTTGGAGCTTCGGGTTTAGACCAAGCACTCGGTCTACTACTTTCCCCCATACCGTACCTATGCTTCCCTTGTGCCTCAACCTTCAAACATAGATTATATAGAGTATCAAAATCTGAATATAGCTGCAGCTCCACGGCATTGGCTATGTTTCGGTTTAGGCCTCTCAAGAATCTAGCCATCTTTTGCTCCTCATTCTCTTCTAATTCCCCCATTAAAGCTAACTTCTCAAACTCATTGTTGGACCAATTTGATAGTTTTGATAATGACATGTGTTTACGTAATAATATGTTTTACTCGATATATCATATGCGTGTAATTGTGTGCTTTAGTCTTATTATAGCTAGCAACAATTATAAGAAGAAAGATCAAAGTTAGGCATAACTTTGATAAAGTCTGTGAGACAAAGTTATACCAACTTCAGGAATAACTTTGGAAGTGAACATGGAAGTTATAGCTAACCAGGCATAACTTTAAAGAAAATCGCTTCAAACAAGATCTACATCAAACTACACAAGACTCGAGATGGAGGGTCTTTGTGATCAAGATGAAGAGATGATCTGTATACTGAAGATCTTTGTGAAGATTAGATAGTATAGGTCGTCATTCGGTAACTATTTCATTCGAGAGATTTTATGTTCAAAAGTTATAGCTTTAGTCTATGACTTTGGATGATAAAATATTGATGCATAATTTTGGAAATAAAATGTTTTGAAATGTTTTCAAAAGTGAAAGAGTATTTTTATATTTATCAATTATTTTAATAGAGAATATATTTATGAGATTCTATTGGTTAGTAATACAACTTATGGGTTGTCATGCTATCTAGGGTTTCTAATATATTCTATCTTAATTTGTTGTTAACCTAATTAGCCCACCTAGTGTTTGAGCCATCTAGGGTTTCGTGGAAACCTAGCTTGTGCCACCTAGGGATGCGTGCCTCCTAGGGTTTCGTGAGCTAGGATTCGGCCTCCTTAGGTTTGTTTCCTTACTTTACCTAATCTAGGATTCTACTATATCTTTACAACAATATTTTGAGATATTAAGATAAATATATTTCTATAAGATAAATCAAATAATATTTTGAGATAAAGATATTTCTATAAGATTAGCAAATATTATTTTATGATAAGATAAGTATCTTTATTAAATATTATACTAGGGTTTTAGATCTACTATGATTCTACTACTATAAATACTCATTCACATACAATTTGGAAAACACACGAAATACACTACTTTCACACGGCATCTATTTTACTTGTGTTGATTTTCCAAAATCGTTTTAAGGCAAACCTTTGAGCAAATATTTATTATTTTTAGAGTTTGTTTTTTCAAAAGATTCGTGCATAAATTATTATCAATCGCTTGAGTGAAATACGTTATTGGATAATAGTACATCATTATAAGCTTACAATTCTTTAACGGGAATTTGTGTGAGTTCTAATTGTACTTTCTTATTACGTAAGATAGTATGAGTATTTAGCGTACTCACCTTGAGTTATAATCATAGTGTTGATTATACGAGTGGGTTGATAATTTTTGTAATCCGTAGAAAGGTACTAAAAATTATTAATCGAGCATAGTGGACGTAGGTTTCAACGTGTGAAACTGAACCACTTCAAAAATCGTGTGCCTCTCTCTTATCTCTTTACTTTTCGTTATTTCGTTATTCGTGCTTACTTTGATTAATTAATTAGTTGATTTTAATTCATAAGATCAAATAATTAATTACATATCATATAAATCGAAAAAGTGGGGCTAGTTTTTAATACTCAATTCACCCACCCTCTTTCGTATTCGATCAATAGACTCTACAATTGGTATCAGAGCCTCGTGCTCTTGATTGCCTTACAGCAAGGAGTCTGATCCATTTATCTTTTTATTTTTATTTATTTTCCGCTGCATTTAATTTTATTTTACTGGATTCCAAACATCTGAAGTGTCCCGTATTCGATGGGAAGAACTACAGTCTATGGAAAAATATGATGACCCATTTCATAAAGGGTAACGATTGGGAGTGTTGGCTAATCATTAAGAATGGTCCTAATAAGATCATGCTTGGAACGGCCACTGACACTTCCATCGAAAAGAAAGAAGATGACTATGTTGAGGCAGATTATAAGAAAGCTGAGAAAAATTCAAAGGCTATTAGTCTGTTGCAAAACGGCACGACCCATACTGAATTTGATCATTTCTCATCTAGTTCTACTGCCAAGGAAATATGGGATGGTCTTGAGTTAGCTTATGAGGGGACAACTGTTGTCAAAAAGCAACGCATAGCTCTACTTATGCGAAAATACGAATTGTTCTCCATGGGACAAAATGAATCGCTTGACAGCATGTCTACTCGCTTCTCCAGTATCATTAATGAATTGAAAAATCTTGGAAAAACTTTTGACTCCGAGGAAATTGCCAGAAAGATCCTTAGAAGTCTATCTAAACGATGGAGACCTAATGTGACGGTAATTGAGGAATGTAAAGACCTATCTGACCTATCTTATCAAGAGCTACTTGGAACCCTAATGGCTCATGAGATTACTCTTGATGAAGATGCGGCAAATGAGAGTAATAGCAAGAAGGTGGCTCTACAGGCCGAATCTAGTGAAAGACAAGATTCGGATCTTGAAGATGAAACAGTGTTATTTGCTAGACGTTTTAAGAAAAAGTTCTTTAATAAACCACAAGGGAAAACGTTTAACAACAACACCAACAAATCTTACAAGAAGCCAATTGAGCCAAAAGGGTCTCTTTCAAGTCGTGGTTGCTTCAAATGTGGGGATAATGATCATATGATCAAAGACTGCCCCACATGGAAGAAAATCAAAGACAAAAATCAACGAGACAAAACCAAGAAGGAATTCAAGCAAGTAATGATGGCTTATTGCTGGGGAGATCTCGACACAGAGGAAGACGAATCAGAAGAAGAGGAAGTCGCCAACTTGTGTCTAAGCAACGTCAGTCTTGACCTAATTTCCGACAGTGACAATGAAAGCGAATCCGAGATGTGTCTTGTTGGCAACTCAGATTCAGAACCAGATTCAGAAGATGACGAAGAGGTTAGTCATCTTGAACTTAAAAAGCAAGTTAAGAATTTATCTAAGAAATCTTTAATTAAGTATTTTGAAGAAGCCTTAGATCATTGTCATGAGCAGAGTCTAGAATTGAAAGATCTTAAAGAACAAATTCTTGACATTGCTGAGGAAAACCAACTTCTTAAGGCCAAAGCTAAAAAGCTCAAGTCTAAAGTTATGGCAACTTCAGCTATAACTTCAGACAAGACAAATGTTGAGAAAGAAACTCTTGAGTCTAAAGTTATAGCTAATGAAGCTATAATCTCAGAGTTGAAGCTCAACATTAAGCATCTTCAAGCTAAAGTTATAGCTAATGAAGCTATAACTTTAGAATTGAAGAAAGTCAATGAGCTTTTACAATCTCAAGCTAAGACAAAGGAAGTTGTTATTCTTGATCATGAGAAAGTAAACTCTTTTCTTTCTCAGCAATTGAAAGATTTGAAGGCTGAATTCTCCCAAGCCAAAAGTCAACATAATGAGGAGCAACTTATCTTGAACAAACGTTTCAATGATTTTCGTGAAAATTTCAAAAAGAACAATCCCTCCAAAGACTCGAATGTAGATCATTCGTCGTGTGAAAAAGAAATTCAGTCTTTGAAGGAATTGCTCCTACATGCACGAAACGTTCATGATAAGTGGGAAGGAAGTCAAAAGGTCTTAGACTTCCTTACCGAACAGTCTAACAATAACATGAAGAAAGGTCTTGGTCATGAATGCTATAGTCGTAGAGACCATGATAAATGCAAATCCACTCCTTCTGACCGTGATTTCAGAAGAAGGAAGTACGTCAATCTTTCAGAATATCTGATTTGCAATAATTGTGGTCACAACGGTCATGTTAAAGATAATTGTGTTAAATGTGTTAACGACAACAAAAATCAAACTGATTTTGTGAAAGAGCATGACGTGTCTAGTGAGTCAGAATCTGAACCTCAACGTGATGAGGTTAGAAATAATGAGTTTAGATGGTTTTATGACATGGCTTTCGATTACACATATGTACCCTCAAAATCTAAACCAAATATGAATCAGAAGCAGTCGTTTAAACCTAATGTGCGTCACAACAATAAGAAACAATATAATAAACCTAGCAAACCCTATCCTAAGAAGAAAAGAATTGTTAAACAGGTATGGGTTAGGAAGGATCAAATATACAGAGTCACTAACCACAAAGGACCCAACTTAGCATGGGTACCTAAAAGCTGTATTTGATTCTCTTGCAGGTAATAGTGAAAGAAAATAATCTATGGTATCTCGACAGTGGATGTTCGAGACACATGACTGGAAACAAAAATCTTTTTCTTTCACTAGAACCCTTCAATGGTGGCAAGGTCACCTTTGGAGACAACAAGAAGGGTAACATAATTGGTGTAGGTAAGATTGGTATATCTTCTTCTCATGCTATCAATAACGTATATCTGGTAGATGGCCTTAAGCATAACTTGCTAAGTATCTCTCAACTATGTGACAAAGGCAACAAAGTCGTTTTTCATTCAAATGTTTGTCGTATCATAGTTGAAGGAACCAGCAATGTTATCTTAGAAGGTCTACGTAAACGGAACGTGTATATGATTGATTTTAATAAAGTCACTACAAGTTCCTTTACGTGCATGAAAGTCACTGTGGATGATTCATGCTTGTGGCACAAGAGGTTTGCACACATTAGTCCAATGATTTTAAAGAAACTTAAGTCTTGGGATTTAGTTGAGGGTCTACCCTCAATCAAATTCGAACAAGAAAAGATGTGTGACTCATGTGCCCGTTGTAAACAAGTTAGATCTTCATTCAAACCGAAACGAGTAGTAAGTACAGATCGTCCACTTGAGTTGGTACAGATGGATTTATGTGGACCTATGAAAGTTAGAAGCCGCGGTGGATCAAGGTAGGTATTCGTCCTAGTCGACGACTACTCCAGGTATGTATGGCCTATGTTTCTATTTACTAAAGATGAAACTTTCGATGAGTTTGTAGTACTAATGAAGCTCGCCCAAAACAAGTATGATAAAAAGTTAGTTTCCATTCGTACGGATCATGGCACCGAATTTGACAATCAAGCTTTTATAAAATATTGTAGGGAGAATGGTGTACGACATAACTTTTCTGCACCACGAACCCCACAACAAAATGGTGTCGTGGAACGTATGAATAGAACATTAGAGGACATGGCCCGCACTATGCTTTTGTGTAGTGGCCTTCCTAAGAGCTTTTGGGCAGAAGCCATAAGTACTGCATGCTATGTGCACAATCGAGCTATGATTAGACCTATTCTCAAAAAGACTCCCTATGAACTTTTAAGAGGGAGAAAACCCAATATAGCTCACCTTCGTTGCTTCGGGAGTAAATGTTTTGTCCATAATAATGGAAAAAGTAATTGGAGCAAATTTGATCCACGAAGTGACGAAGCTGTGTTTGTTGGTTATTCTAATCATAGTAAAGCTTTTAAAGTTTTTAACAAAAGAACTTTGTGCATAGAAGAAAGTGTTCATGTTGTATTTGATGAAGATAATGTGCCTGAACAAGTTGAACAGAATGAAGAAGAAGACATGAATGATCCAGACTTTCGCCTTTCAAGGGAAGACGAGCCAGTTAATAATGAAGAAGTTATTGAAGGAATCAACGATTAACTTGATAAATCCGCAAATGACCTTGAACGGAGAACTGAGACAATTGTTGATGATACGAATGTCTCTTCTCAAAACAAGGAAAAGGAAACTGAAGTTATAGCTGATGATGCTATAACTTTGAACCAGAACCAAGATGGTGTAACTGAAGTTGTACCAACTTCAGCTATAACCCCAGAGTCCAACTCAGGGGGAACCAATCTTGATTCTGAATCATTTGAGGAAAGTGATAGTTCATCAGATGATGATGAGCCTAGGAACTCTAAGAAATGGAAATATATGAGTTCTCATCCTATGGATAGTATCCTAGGAAGTTTGAATAAGGGAGTTCAAACGAGGCGAACATTAAATAACTTTTGTTCATTCTATTCTTTTCTGTCTACCATAGAGCCTACCAACATCAAAGAAGCTCTTGCAGAATCCGACTGGATTGTGGCTATGCAAGAGGAGCTTCAACAGTTCGAACGCAATAAAGTATGGCACCTTGTGCCACGACCTTCTAATCGAACTGTGATTGGTACTCGATGGGTATTCAGAAATAAATTGGATGATTCAGGAGTTATAGTTCGTAACAAGGCTCGATTGGTCGTTCAAGGTTATTAATCAACAAGAAGGGATTGATTATGATGAGACATTCGCTCCAGTAGCAAGACTTGAAGCTATTCGCTTGCTCATCGCCTTCGCAGCTCATAAAGGAATGAAATTATTCCAAATGGACGTTAAGACTGCATTTCTTAACGGTTATTTGGAAGAAGAGGTTTTTGTTGAACAACCTCCTGGATTTTTGAATAGCAAGTTTCAAAACCATGTTTTTAAACTCGATAAAGCGTTATATGGTTTGAAACAAGCGCCTAGGGCTTGGTACGACAGATTGTCAAAATTTTTATTACAAAACAATTTTAAAAGAGGATCTGTCGACAAAACCCTATTTCTAAAATCCGAGGGTTCTGATTTACTTGTTACTCAAATTTATGTAGACGATATTATTTTTGGTTCTACTAACAATAAATTGTGCAAGTATTTTTCAGATCTTATGACGTCAGAATTTGAAATGAGCATGATGGGAGAATTAAAATTCTTCCTAGGATTGCAAATCCAACAAACCAAAGAAGGGATAAAGATTCACCAACAAAAATATGTCAAGGAGCTAATCAGGAAATTTGGTATGGAGAACGCTCATCCTATGGATACACCTATGGTAACTGATAAAAAGTTGACCTTAGACGAAAATGGTAAGTCCGTAGATGAGACTACATATCGAGGTATGATTGGTTCTTTATTATATTTAACTGCAAGTAGACCTGACATTATGTTCAGCGTATGTGTCTGTGCTAGATTTCAATCTTGTCCTAAAGAGTCACATATGATTGCAGTTAAACGTATCTTGAGATATTTAATTGGTACATCTAATTTATATTTGTGGTATCCACTTGAGTGTAATTTCGATCTAGTAGGATATTCAGATGCAGATTATGCAGGATGTTCTCTAGATAGAAAAAGTACCTCTGGATTTGCTACGTTTGTTGGACCTTGCATAATAACGTGGGGCTCAAAGAAGCAAAATTCGGTTGCGTTGTCTACTGCAGAAGCCGAATATATCGCTGCAGGACTAGTATGTTCTCAACTACTTTGGTTAAAGCAACAACTATGTGATTATGGTGTTAATGTTGGTTGTATGCCTGTTTTCTGTGATAATACGAGTGCTATTGTTATTTCTAAGAACCCAGCTCAGCATTCTCGTACTAAGCATATAGACATTAGACATCATTTTTTGCGTGACCATGTAGAAAAGGGCAACATTAAACTCGAATTTTGTAGTACTGATGTTCAATGGGCTGACATTTTAACAAAGGCGTTAGCGAGAAGACGTTTTGAGATTTTGCGGTTGGAAATTGGTTTAATCGGTAGCAATTAAATTCATCTTATTTATTTTGTGAACCTGCGTGACTGGCTAGATTAAGACGAGATTATATGACTGTGTCCGCATATTTCATTGCTAGTATATTTGTGCTTAATATAATATATTTTACGGGAGTATCTTGCATATTTAGTGTTTTATGTAAATTGAATTATGAACCACTTATTTGCCAAAAACCTATCGTATTCACTTTCCAAAATTGAGCCAAATTCTACCCAAGTATCCTATACTAGCCGAAATTCTCAAACAAAATAACCTTTCCATATCTTTTTAGTTACCAAAATTCTATCCTTACCATATCCCAACAAAAATAACTACCCAAGATTCTTTTCCTACCCAAATTCAAATGAAAAAAAACGAAAAAGGAAAGAACTATTGGACGGCACACCCATGTGCCCAAGTACAAAAGAAACACCTACTTCTTACACAATCATCATTACCCATCACCCATCACCTTTTACCATCTTAATTACTCAACCAATTTTTTTACCACTTCTTCTCCCTCCTCACGGTTCCCTTACCAAAACAAAACACAAAAACACCCAAACCTTCAACCTTCAACAATGGCTTCCACTAGATCAAAAATTGCTAAAAACCCAAATCCTAAAACCCCCAAGCCAAGCTTGCCTAAAAATACCTCTTCTCCTCCCACACAACAATCACCCAACCCAAACCAAACCGAGTCGGGTGCGGGTCTCGAGGGTACGAAAAGAAGACGGTTAAATAAAGGCAAAGGTAGACTCCAAGAAGATGTTACAAACGAACCCACTGACACGGTTTCCGAGGAGACCACACGGGTAACTCTTCGTGACTTCTCACCGCAAGAAACCTCTTCGGGAATTGATAAACTCCGTCTTACAAAAGACGAAAGAAAACTTGTGAACCGGGTTGCTCAATATGGAATACACGGTGGTCGGTATTATCCTAAGGCTTGGTGTGACAAGTATAGGGCTTTGGGATTCTTTTCTGATTTTCTAAATTTCCAAGAATGGGAAACGGTGGCTCAGTTTTCGGGTCCGGTGTATCCGATTGAGGTAATTCAGTTCTTTTCCTCTGTTTCTTTAGACAATGGAGTCTTGCATGCCGTCATAAATGGCCGTTCAGTTTCGATTTCCGTGACGGACTTTTGTACTCTGTTTTCGGTTCCTGATGATGGAATCAAAATCAATCCGAGTACGTCATGGGAGGAACTGACGGACATGGCTAAGCTGGAGGTTAAGCAGTATTTTGATGTTGGGGCGACGGTGTCGAGTTGCGTGTTGGCGGGTAGTGTTTCTCCGAAACTGAAATTTCTATTAAACTTTTTATGGAATACTGTGATTCCGCGACGGGGCGGACGTGATAAAATTGCATGCTATGAGATGTTAGTCGTTAAGCATTGGTTGGAGGGCAACCGGGTTAATTTACCTTCTCTTGTCTTTAATCGTATTTCACAAACCGCTTTCTCGGTAACCGAAGACAAATTTTACTCTACTCTTGACTTGCCGTATGGCATGTGGTTGTCACGGCTCTTTGAGTCAAAGGGAGTTGTTAATGTGCAGAATTATGGGGTCGCGGTAAAAGATGAAATGTGTGATACGTTCTTGAAGTTTATGAAGTTAGATGCTAATGGTCCGGAATTGCTATTTTTAGTGAAGGGCAGTTCGGTTTGTATGCCAACGGGTGGGGCTGATTTTTCCGTGATTGAATCCAAATTGGATTTATTCATTGGTAGTATTATGGAGCGCTTGGATGCGCAGGATAAGAAAATTGAGACGGTATTGGACACGGTTGTTCAAGCCGTGGGCGTGGGTTCCTTGAGCTCAACCCGTGACCAAGGTGGGTCGGGTGTGAGTCATGAGATGAGGACATGGATGGATAGTGTGGATGATCGCCTTGCTAAGTTGGAACGAAATATTATTGATTGTAAGCAAGAAGCGTATAGGCAAAGGGATAGGATGACATTCTTGGTGAGCCAAGGCGGGTCGTTGGTTAAGAGCGGGACGGAGATGCGTGAGGGAATGCGTACTATATACGATGCGACGGAGGCTCTTTCGTTGAAAGTCCGGAACTTTGATGTTTGCCTCACCGCTCAAGCTTCTCATGTGTCTAATTGCCTTGACCGTCTTTCCACTCTTGAGTACCGCACTAGGCCCGGTTATGTCGATCCTAACAAAATCCGCCAACCCAAAATGCCTTGATTTTTCTATCCTTGGTTGTTTTAACTCTTAAACTACTAATCCTATTCGGCCCATTTGGCTTATTTTGACATTATCTATTCAGCCCAATGGCAACTAATACTATCTTTTGTGGTTTGTAGTTTTAATTAACATTTGCACTTTATTTTGCTTGATATATATCGTGTTATATTGCGTATTTTGCATATCTATTTCTTGCCTTGACATGTGTTATTCTAGTCGTTTCATGTCTTTGTTCTTGTCTTTTCAATGATGCCAAGAGGGGGAAGAAATGATATGATTTGAGTCTTTGCTTAAGCTTGCTCCTTGTCAAGACTCGTTATCTCTTAAATTCTCTAAAGCTATAACTTTGGCTAAGATGTTTTGTTCTTGCGATCAAAGTTGCTATAACTTTGGAGTGCTTTGTTGAGGGGTAACCATACTTAGTCACATTGTTAAGAGTAAATCTTAAGGAAATCATATGAGACTTGTCATCATCAAAAAGGGGGAATTTGTTGGACCAATTTCATAGTTTTGATAATGACATATGTTTACGTGATAATATGTTTTACTCGATATATCATATGCGTGTAATTGTGTGCTTTAGTCTTATTATAGCTAGCAACAATTATGAGAAGAAAGATCAAAGTTAGGCATAACTTTGATAAAGTCTGTGAGACAAAGTTATAACAACTTCAGGAATAACTTTGGAAGTGAACATGGAAGTTATAGCTAACCAGGCATAACTTTAAGGAAAATCGCTTCAAACAAGATCTACATCAAACTACACAAGACTCGAGATGGAGGGTCTTTGTGATCAAGATGAAGAGATGATCCGTATACTGAAGATCTTTGTGAAGATTAGATAGTATAGGTCGTCATTCGGTAACTATTCCATTCGAGAGATTTTATGTTCAAAAGTTATAGCTTTAGTCTATGACTTTGAATGATAAAATATTGATGCATGATTTTGGAAATAAAATGTTTTGAAATGTTTTCAAAAGTGAAAGAGTATTTTTATATTTATCAAATTATTTTAATAGAGAATATATTTATGAGATTCTATTGGTTAGTAATACAACTTATGGGTTGTCATGCTACCTAGGGTTTCTAATATATTCTATCTCAATTTGTTGTTAACCTAATTAGCCCACCTAGTGTTTGAGCCATCTAGGGTTTCGTGAAACCTAGTTTGTGCCACCTAGGGTTGCGTGCCTCCTAGGGTTTCGTGAGCTAGAGGATTTCGGCCAACCTAGGTTGTTTCCTTAGTTTACCTAATCTAGGATTCTACTATATCTTTACAACAATATTTTGAGATATTAAGATAAATTTATTTCTATAAGATAAACCAAATAATATTTTGAGATAAAAATATTTCTAAAAGATAAGCAAATATTATTTTATGGTATTAAAGATAAATATCTTAAATATTATACTAGGGTTTTAGATCTACTATGATTCTACTTCTATAAATACTCATTCACATACAATTTACAAAACACGACATACACACGAAATACACTACATTCACACGGCACAAATATTTACTAGTGTTGATTTTCAAAATCGTTTTAAAGCAAACCTTTGAGCAAATATTTATTATCTTTAGAGTTTGTTTTTAAAAGAGTCGTGCATCAATTATTATCAATCGCTTGAGTGAAATACGTTATTGGATAATAGTACATCATTATAAGCTTACAATTCTTTAACGGGAATTTGTGTGAGTTATATTGTACTTTCTTATTAGCGTAAGATAGTATAGAGTATTTAGCGATACTCACCTTGAGTTATAATCATAGTGTTGATTATACGAGTGGGTTGGTAATTTTTGTAATCCGTAGAAAGGTACTAAAAATTATTAATCGAGAATAGTGGACGTAGGTTTCAACGTGTGAAACTGAACCACTTCAAAAATCGTGTGCCTCTCTCTTATCTCTTTACTTTTCGTTATTTCGTTATTCGCGCTTACTTTGATTAATTAATTAGTTGATTTTAATTCATAAGATCAAATAATTAATTACATATCATATAATTCGAAAAAGTGGGGCAAGTTTTTAATACTCAATTCACCCCCCCCCTCTTTCGTATTCGATCAATAGACTCTACACTAAACCATGTTGTAATCACACAATAAACCAAATTCCACTCAAAAGATTCGAACTTTAACCCAAAGTTGCAATCTTTCAAGGTTGCTTCAACAATATCAGGACAAATTAAACAAAATTATCTAGACAAAACACTAATTAAACAAACAACTTGCTAAGATGGTTAGTCTCAACAATAATTCATTCAACAGTGGAAAATAAACATGAGAAAATGGTATTAACTAAAGAAGAAGAGGTTCAAAGAGTCTTACAATGCTAAAAGAGGAAAACTTGTTCCAATTACACTAAGAAATAGAAGATTAGCTACCCATAATCATGAATTACAACCCAAATAATAAAGTTCAACTCAAAGTTACAAGCCAAAATGAAGAACCAAAAATGAGAGAATTCCAATGTGTTTTGTGGTTTGTTGTGTAATGTTATGGAAATGCATGGTATGTTTCCTCTCTCTACAATCTGGTTCTTTTATACCCTTGGTTCGGAAACCTAGGGCCTTGGAGAAATGGGCCTCAAAATGTCAAGACGGAAAATGAAGAAACACGTGTCCCAGACCAGGACGCTGGCAGCGTTTTACACTGCTAGTTTTTACTCTTGGTTGCTCGCCTTGACTTTCGTTGACCCCTTTGAATGCTAGTCTTGGCTTGACTTCCATTGACCCTTTGGACTTGCTTTTCTTGCATTGATAATTTGCTCCTAGTCCACTCCAATTGTCGGGTTTGGTCTCGGGTCTCGGGTTTGACTTTTACTTTAGTTGACTTCCGAGCTTTACTCTAAAATTTGACTTAAAAATACTAAATAACAACATAATTACAAGGACTAAGGTTAGCATAAAACGATGCTAACGACCCGTAAAAAGTACATTAAACGGACCTAATAAACACTACTAAACACGACACATTTTGGTGTTGTCAAATACCCCCACACTTGGACTTTTACTCGTCCCGAGTAAAACTCGAGATTAGCAAGACAACCACGAGTCCAAACATAGCATGTGAAGATAATGACCTCTTTTCCCTCACCACTACCTTCTTATAACTCCCTCAAAACACAACCACCTATTAAAAGAAAAAGACTCAAAGTTGTTGTGACACACTCTTCCCTTACCACTTCCTACTTATAACTCCCTCAATACAAGACTCAACACACCACCAACTCCGACTCATCCACACATCCTCCCTCCTTATACTCCGAGATGGTAATGGTCACTCTCACCTTATCCCAAGGTAGAAGCAAAGTGACCGAGAAGAACTCCTATCAATCTCACAACTACTTATATCGCCCCCTTATCACTCCACCAATGTAAAGCATGGTCACTTGGTTGGCCCTAAACTACACAAATTGCACAACCAAGCAACCCACAAAAGAAATCCACCGATATGGAACCAATATTGTATGACTCAAAGAAAAAAAACAAAAAAATCCTAAGCTAGCCTCCTTCCAAATTCCTCCTTATTTCTCCCTTCTTTTCCCTCCAAAAATCCGCTTCATCAGAAGTATTTTGCTCAAATTTTTTTGTTCTTTTTCTTTTTTCATTTTTTTTCTTGAAAATCCCTCATTTTACCTAAGGTGTCATTTCAGGTTTTCACCTTAGCTTTTACTTTCCTATCATTGGTGGCTCGCAACTCGATTTTTCATTTTTCTCGGAACGCCCTTTTGGGTTTTCATTCCGTCCTCGGCCACTTTCCCAATTTTTGCCCAGGTGCCCACCCTTGTGGGTTTTCACCTAGCCGGGATTTTCAATTTTGTTTCTTTTCTTTTCTTTTCTTTATTTATTTTTTTTCTTCTTTTTTCAAAATAAACGCTAACGAATGCATCAAAATAAAACAAAGTATATACAATCCTCTCCCCGACACTTAGATTATACAATGTCCTTATTGTAGGGGAAATGGTGGGATGTTTCATCAATTGTTAAAATGAGAAGAACCCGAGACACCTCCTCGGTTTCTCCTCCTCTCTCTTTCTTCTCTTACTCTTCTTCTCCTCTCTAGGCCTTCATCAAGGGCCTCTTGTGTGTAAGGAGTGGGGTAGCCGGGGTTTTGTTGGATGGTCATGTCGAAACGTGAGCTAGCCAAACCATACACATCCTCTTGTGCCACCGCATCTTCATATGAATCTTGAAGGTAGGTGTGGTGGCGCTCATTTTGAGCTTGGAAATGGTTTGTGGCTTGCTCCCTCCAAGCATTTTGTGCCACCCACATGTCATTTTGTTCTTTCCACCTTTGGTTTTGTTGTGCTCGCCAAAGGCGGTCTTCTTCTTGCCACTCCAACATCCTCCTCCACTCCGCTTGTTGGGCCCTCTCGGCCTCCTCTCTCAACCTCTCCCTTGCCTCCACCACATTGTGCCAATCATCTAAAGTCTCAAGCCTACGAGTCGTCCACCCGTCCACTTATGTGCTTGAGGACATCATTTGTGCTAGCAAAGTATGATGCCATTTGTTGTTGCCATGGCTCCATTGGGGTGCTAGCATGAGTCTCCGCCTCATACATTGGGGTGTTGGTGTCTTGGTGGCTATGGTAAGATTATTGGGAATGGTATGGTGGTGGTGGTTGTTGTTGTTGTTGTTGTTGTTGTTGTTGTTTTGTAAAAGGTGGGTTTTGGAAAGGTCCCGCCTCAATTGTGAGGATCTCCCTCTCCTCTCTAACTTGCTCACTCCTTTGCCTCTTTTGTCGCAAGGGCACTTCCTCTTCCTCCGCCTCACTACTACTCTCCCTCAATCTTTCTTCCCTAGGACAAAAGAAATTCTCCGGTTTTGGCCCCCTAGGTAAAGGATTGTTTAAAGGTCGAGGCATTTTCATGTAGCTTAGGCCATCACTCCCCAACCAAAATCCTCACAAAGGCTCCAACTTGCTAACTTTGAACATGTTCACATCCTCTAGCCGCAAGTGGTTGTACCTTGTTAATCCCTTACAAGAATTAACCTCTTGTTCCTCATCAATCCCCCCTTCATAATGTTGAACCAAAAAGGAAATCATCCCCCCAAGGTGGATACTTGCTTTACTGGATTTTTGGCGGTGCTTAATACAAGCGCTCATGAACAACTCCGCCCAATCCGGTACCCCCACCCCTCCCGGGAGCATAGTCTACAAACACAACCGGATTTTCTCTGGTACCTTAGCGGGCTCTCCCGCGGAGTTAAAAATGATGGTAAGGAAACGGGTAATGAGTCTAAGCACAGGGTGGGTGATGGTGGAGAGTTTTACATCCTTAGATGCAACGTCACATCCCGTAATCCGGCTCCACATGTTGTACATTTCCCCTTTGGGGCATTTTATCTCTTCGGGGTTTTTGGTGATTTTGAGGATTTGGCGGATTTCTGGGATTGAGGCATTGTGCTAATTTTGGTGTAGGCGGAAACGGTAAACTTTTTCTTTCCCATCGGGTACATCCAACTCGGACAAGGTAGCTAGGAACTCGTACGCGAAACTCTCAAAACAGTTTTTCACTCAAACAAGCAATTCGACAAACACTTGGTGTGCAACAATCTCAACACCTCAAAAGTTTAATGTTTGTTGAATTCTTATGCCTTACTCAGAAATTTTTGACCAATTCTATCTAAACAATCAACAAGGGCAAGAAGAAACTCAAAAGAAGACTTATTCAAGCCTAATTTTCGAGTAAAATCAATGAACAAAATGGAAAAAGTTAAGTATTAAGTTATACCTTCCCGATTCCACAAAAATTTAGCTCCTTGATGATGAGAATAAGCAAAGAACCCTTCACAACCCTTTGAAAACCCACTAAAAGCTCCTTAAAATCGAATTTGAAGAAGAAATTTCTAGGTTTTCTAAAGGGAAATTTCTGAGATTTTGAGTGATTTGAGTTGATTTGGATGTGTTTGAAAGTATAATGAAAGTTAGAATGAAGAATTTGATTGATTGTGATGAATTTTTGTGAAGATTTGGTGAAGAAAGGTGAAGATTTGAGAGATTGGGGTTGATTTTTGGGGTTTTTCGTGAAAGATGAAGGTAGGATTGTTTTTGAAGAACTCGTGCTTGATAAGTGAATATTTGTATGATTTTAACCCCCATTTTAACTCGGTTTTGTTTGACATTTGTGCTTTGTTAAGTCATTTTATGAGCTAATATCGTCTTCTAGGCGAATTCCTGTGTTCTAACCTGTTTTGTAGGGAAAGTGACGTTTCTACGCCCTTTTTCTATATTCCCGAGCATTTGCCTAGAACCCGACGATTTGAAGAAGAAAGCTTGACCAAGTCAAAGGCATTTCAAGAAGGTTCACTAATTCAAAAAAGAGAATAAATAAAGACGATGTCGCAGTTGTCGGAAGATCAATCAATTGAGCGGAAGAATTCATCTCTTTACATCAAACCCTATCAACAAACCCGATTGAAGAGGTCAAGGGGGATGATGGAAGTCAAGTCAAAGAAAAGGGAGATGAAACATTAGTCAAAAGCATCTAGATGACAACTTACCCGATCGGGTAAGTGTGTACCCGATCGGGTATCTCTGCTGCTTCAAGCAAGTTACTTCAACTTCCTTCTTTTGTCCTATATGTTCAATGCTCGACCCCTTCTCCACGAAACCCTAATGCTATATAAAGAGAGCTCCAGCCCCTCTTCTCAACACAACTGTAGAGTCTATTGATCGAATACGAAAGAAGAAGGGGTGAATTGAGTATTAAAAACTAGCCCCACTTTTTCGATTTATATGATATGTAATTAATTATTTGATCTTATGAATTAAAATCAACTAATTAATTAATCAAAGTAAGCGCGAATAACGAAATAACGAAAAGTAAAGAGATAAAAGAGAGGCACACGATTTTTGAAGTGGTTCAGTTTCACACGTTGAAACCTACGTCCACTATTCTCGATTAATAATTTTTAGTACCTTTCTACGGATTACAAAAATTACCAACCCACTCGTATAATCAACACTATGATTATAACTCAAGGTGAGTATCGCCAAATACTCTATACTATCTTACGCTAATAAGAAAGTACAATATAACTCACACAGATTCCCGTTAAAGAATTGTAAGCTTATAATGATGTACTATTATCCAATAACGTATTTCACTCGAGCGATTGATAATAATTGATGCACGACTCTTTTAAAAACAAACTCTAAAAATAATAAATATTTTCTCAAAGGTTTGCTTTAAAACGATTTTGGAAAATCAACACTAGTAAATAGATGTGCCGTGAGATTGTAGTGTATTTCGTGTAAAATAAAGAGTAGTATGTGAATGAGTATTTATAGTAGAAGAATTATAGCAGATCTAAAACCTAGTATAATATTTAAGATGTTTATCTTTAATGCCATAAAATAATATTTGCTTATCTTTTAGAAATATCTTTATCTCAAAATACTATTTGGTTTATCTTATAGAAATATATTTATCTTGATATCTCAAAATATTGTTGTAAAGATATAGTAGAATCCTAGATTAGGTAAACTAAGGAAACAAACCTATGGAGGCCGGATTCCTAGCTCACGAAACCCTAGGAGCACGAATCCCTAGGTGGCACAAACTAGGTTTACACGAAACCCTAGATGGCTCAAACACTAGGTGGGCTAATTAGGTTAACAACAAATTGAGATAGAATATATTAGAAACCCTAGGTAGCATGACAACCCATAAGTTGTATTACTAACCAATAGAATCTCATAAATATATTCTCTAATAAAATAATTGATAAATAAAAATACTCTTTCACTTTTGAAAACATTTCAAAACATTTTATTTCCAAAATCATGCATCAATATTTTATCATTCAAAATCATAGGCTAAAGCTATAACTTTTGAACATAAAATCTCTCGAATGGAATAGTTACCGAATGACGACCTCTACTATCTAATCTTCACAAAGATCTTCAGTATACGGATCATCTCTTCATCTTGATCACAAAGACCCTCCATCTCGAGTCTTGTGTAGTTTGATGTAGATCTTGTTTGAAGCGATTTTCATTAAAGTTATGCCTAGTAAGCTATAACTTCCAAGTTCACTTCCAAAGTTATTCCTGAAGTTGTTATAACTTTGTCTCACAGACTTTATCAAAGTTATGTCTAACTTTGATCTTTCTTCACATAATTGTTGCTAGCTATAATAAGACTAAAGCACACAATTACACGCATATGATATATCGAGTAAAACATATTATTACATAAACACATGTCATTATCAAAACTATGAAATTGGTCCAACAAATTCCCCCTTTTTGATGATGACAAGTCTCATATGATTTCCTCAAGAGTTCTTCTTAACAATGTGACTAAGTATGATTCCTCCTCAACAAAGTACTCCAAAGTTATAGCAACTTTGATCGCAAGAACAAAACAACTTAGCCAAAGTTATAGCTTGAGAGAATTTAAGAGATAACGAGTCTTGACAAGGAGCAAGCTTAAGCAAAGACTCAAATCATATCCTTTCTTCCCCCTCTTGGCATCATTGAAAAGACAAGAACAAAGACATGAAACGACTAGAATAACACATGTCAAGGCAAGAAATAGATATGCAAAATACGCAATATAACACGATATATATCAAGCAAAATAAAGTGCAAATGTTGATTAAAACTACAAACCACAAAAGATAGTATTAGTTGCCATTGGGCCGAATAGACAATGTCAAAATAAGCCAAATGGGCCGAATAGGATTAGTAGTTTAAGAGTTAAAACAACCAAGGATAGAAAAAGCAAGGCAATGTGGATTGGACGGGTAAGGCTAGGGTGCTTTATAACCAGGTCTAGTGCGGTACTCAAGAGTGGATAAACGGTCAAGGCAAGAAGACACATGTGTAGCTTGAGCGGTGAGGCAAACGTCAAAGTTCCGAACTTTCAACGAAAGAGCCTCTGCCGCATCGTATATGGTACGCATCCCCTCACGCATCTCCGTTCCACTCTTAACCAAAGACCCGCCTTGGCTCACCAAGAATGTCATCCGATCCCTTTGCCTATATACTTCTGGCTTACAATCAAGAATGTTCCGTTCTAGCTTAGCAAGGCGATCATCCACACCATCCATCCATGTCCTCATCTCATGACTCACACCCGACCCACCTTGGTCTCGGGTTGAGTTTGAGGAGCCCATTGCTACGGCTTGAACAACCGTATCCAACACTGTCTCAATTTTCTTATCCTGCGCATCCAAGCGCTCCATGATACTACCAATGAACATATCCAAATTTGACTCGATCCCAGAAAAATCAGTCCCACCCAACTGCATACCAACCGTACCTCCCTTCACTAAAAACAACAACTCCGGACCATTAGCATCAAGCTTCATAAACTTCAAGAACGTATCACACATTTCATCTTTTACGGCGACCCCATAATTTTGCACATTAACAACTCCCTTTGACTCAAAGAGCCGTGACAACCACATGCCATACGGCAAGTCAAGAGTAGAGTAAAATTTGTCTTCGGTCACCGAGAAATCGGTTTGTGAAATACGATTAAAGACAAGAGAAGGTAAATTAACCCGGTTGCCCTCCAACCAATGCTTAACTACTAACATCTCGTAGCATGCAATTTTGTCACGTCCGCCCCGTCGCGGAATCACGGTATTCCATAAAAAATTTAACAGAAATTTCAGTTTAGGAGACACACTTCCCGCCAACACGCAACTCGACACCGTCGCCCCAACATCAAAATACTGCTTAACCTCCAGCTTAGCCATGTCCGTCAGTTCCTCCCATGACGTACTCGGATTGATTTTGATTCCATCATCAGGAACCGAAAACAGAGTACAAAAGTCCGTCACGGAAAGCGAAACTGAACGGCCATTTATGACGGCATGCAACACTCCATTGTCTAAAGAAACAGAAGAAAAGAACTGAATTACCTCAATCGGATACACCGGACCCGAAAACTGAGCCACCGTTTCCCATTCTTGGAAATTTAGAAAATCAGAAAAGAATCCCAAAGCCCTATACTTGTCACACCAAGCCTTAGGATAATACCGACCACCGTGTATTCCATATTGAGCAACCCGGTTCACAAGTTTTCTTTCGTCTTTTGTACGACGGAGTTTATCAATTCCCGAAGAGGTTTCTTGCGGTGAGAAGTCACGGAGAGTTACCCGTGTGGTCTCCTCGGAAACCGCGTCAGTGGGTTCGTTTGTAACATCTTCTTGGAGTCTACCTTTGCCTTTATTTAACCGTCTTCTTTTCGTACCCTCAAGACCCGCACCCGACTCGGTTTGGTTTGGGTTGGGTGATTGTTGTGTGGGAGGAGAAGAGGTATTTTTAGGCATGCTTGGCTTGGGGGTTTTAGGATTTGGGTTTTTAGCAATTTTTGATCTAGTGGAAGCCATTGTTGAAGGTTGAAGGTTTGGGTGTTTTTTTGTTTTGTTTTGGTAAGAGAACCGTGAGGAAGGAGAAGAAGTGGTAAAAAAATTGGTTGAGTAATTAAGATGGTAAAAGGTGATGGGTGATGGGTAATTATGATTGTGTAAGAGGTAGGTGTTTCTTTTGTACTTGGGCACATGGGTGTGCCGTCCAATATAGTTCTTTCCCTTTTTTTTTTTTTTTTTTGAATTTGGGTAGGAAAAGAATCTTGGGTAGTTATTTTTGTTGCGATATGGTAAGGATAGAATTATGGTAAATAAAAAGATATGGAAAGGTTATTTTGTTTGAGAAATTCGGCTAGTATAGGATACATGGGTAGAATTTGGCTCAATTTTGGAAAGTGAATAAGATAGGTTTTTGGCAAATATGTGGTTCATAATTCAATTTCCATAAAGCACTAAATATGCAAGATACTCACGTAAAATATATTATATTAAACACAAATATACTAGCAATGAAATATGCGGACACAGTCATATAATCTCGTCTTAATCTAGCCAGTCACGTAGGTTCACAAAATAAATAAGATGAATTTAATTGCGATCGATTAAACCAATTTCCAACCGCAAAATCTCAAAACGTCTTCTCGCTAACGCCTTTGTTAAAATGTCAGCCCATTGATTGTCAGTACTACAAAATTCGAGTTTAATGTTGCCCTTTTCTACATGGTCACGCAAAAAATGATGTCTAATGTCTATATGCTTAGTACGAGAATGCTGAGCTGGGTTCTTAGAAATAACAATAGCACTCGTATTATCACAGAAAACAGGCATACAACCAACATTAACACCATAATCACATAGTTGTTGCTTTAACCAAAGTAGTTGAGAACATACCAGTCCTGCAGCGATATATTCGGCTTCTGCAGTAGACAAGGCAACCGAATTTTGCTTCTTTGAGCCCCAAGTGATTATGTAAGGTCCAACAAAAGTAGCAAATCCAGAGGTACTTTTTCTATCTAAAGAACATCCCGCATAATCTGCGTCTGAATATCCTACTAGATCGAAATTACACTCAAGTGGATACCACAAATATAAATTAGATGTACCAATTAAATATCTCAAGATACGTTTAACTGCAATCATATGTGATTCCTTAGGACATGATTGAAATCTAGCACAGACACATACACTGAACATAATGTCAGGTCTACTTGCAGTTAAATATAATAAAGAACCAATCATACCTCGATATGTAGTCTCATCTACGGACTTACCATTTTCGTCTAAGGTCAACTTTTTGTCAGTTACCATAGGCGTGTCCATTGGATGAGCGTTCTCCATACCAAATTTTCTGATTAGCTCCTTGACATATTTTTGTTGGTGAATCTTTATCCCTTCTTTGGTTTGTTGAATTTGCAATCCTAGGAAGAATTTTAATTCTCCCATCATGCTCATTTCAAATTATGAGGTCATAAGATCTGAAAAGTACTTGCACAATTTATTGTTAGTAGAACCAAAAATAATATCGTCTACATAAATTTGAGCAACAAGTAAATCAGAACCCTCAGATTTTAGAAATAGGGTTTTGTCGACAGATCCTCTTTTGAAATTGTTTTGCAATAAAAATTTAGATAATCTGTCGTACCAAGCCCTAGGCGCTTGTTTCAAACCATATAAAGCTTTATCGAGTTTAAAAACATGGTTTTGAAACTTGCTATTCAAAAATCCAGGAGGTTGTTCAACAAAAACCTCTTCTTCCAAATAACCGTTAAGAAATGCAGTCTTAACGTCCATTTGGAATAATTTCATTCCTTTATGAGCTGCGAAGGCGATGAGCAAGCGAATAGCTTCAAGTCTTGCTACTGGAGCGAATGTCTCGTCATAATCAATCCCTTCTTGTTGATTATAACCTTGAACGACCAACCGAGCCTTCTTACGAACTATAACTCCTGAATCATCCAATTTATTTCTAAATACCCATCGAGTACCAATCACAGTTCGATTAGGAGGTCGTGGCACAAGGTGCCATACTTTATTGCGTTCGAACTGTTGAAGCTCCTCTTGCATAGCCACAATCCAGTCGGATTCTGCAAGAGCTTCCTTGATGTTGGTAGGCTCTATGGTAGACAGAAAAGAATAGAATGAACAAAAGTTATTTAATGTTCGCCTCGTTTGAACTCCCTTATTCAAACTTCCTAGGATACTATCCATAGGATGAGAACTCATATATTTCCATTTCTTAGAGTTCCTAGGCTCATCATCATCTGATGAACTATCACTTTCCTCAAATGATTCAGAGTCAAGATTGGTTCCCCCTGAGTTGGACTCTGGGGTTATAGCTGAAGTTGGTACAACTTCAGTTACATTATCTTGGTTCTGGTTCAAAGTTATAGCATCATCAGCTATAACTTCAGTTTCTTTTTCCTTGTTTTGAGAAGAGACATTCGTATCATCAACAATTGTCTCAGTTCTCTGTTCAAGGTCATTTGCGGATTTATCAAGTTCATCATTGATTCCTTCAATGACTTCTTCATTATTTTCTGGCACGTCATCCCTGGAGAGGCGAAAGTCTGGATCATTCATGTCCTCTTCTTCATTCTGTTCAACTTGCTCAGGTACATTATCTTCATCAAATACAACATGAACACTTTCTTCTATGCACAAAGTTCTTTTATTAAAAACTTTAAAAGCTTTACTATGATTAGAATAGCCAACAAACACAGCTTCGTTACTTCGTGGATCAAATTTGCTTAAATTACTTTTTCCATTATTATGGACAAAACATTTACTCCCGAAGCAACGAAGGTGAGCTATATTGGGTTTTCTCCCTCTTAAAAGTTCATAGGGAGTCTTTTTGAGAACTGGTCTAATCATAGCTCTATTGTACACATAGCATGCAGTACTAATGGCTTCTGCCCAAAAGCTCTTAGGAAGGCCACTACACAAAAGCATAGTGCGAGCCATGTCCTCTAATGTTCTATTCATACGTTCCACGACACCATTTTGTTGTGGGGTTCGTGGTGCAGAAAAGTTATTTCCTACACCATTCTCCCTACAATATTCTATAAAAGCTTGATTATCAAATTCGGTGCCATGATCCGTACGAATGGAAACTAACTTTTTATCATACTTATTTTGGGCGAGCTTCATTAGTACCACAAACTCATCGAAAGTTTCATCTTTAGTAGAGAGAAAGATAGGCCATACATACCTGGAGTAGTCGTCGACTAGGACGAATACGTACCTTGATCCACCGCGGCTTCTAACTTTCATAGGTCCACATAGATCCATGTGTACCAACTCAAGTTGACGCTCTGTACTTACTACTCGTTTCGGTTTGAATGAAGATCTAACTTGTTTACAACGGGCACATGAGTCACACATCTTTTCTTGTTCGAATTTGATTGAGGGTAGACCCTCACCTAAATCCCAAGACTTAAGTTTCTTTAAAATCGTTGGACTGATGTGTGCAAACCTCTTGTGCCACAAGCATGAATCATCCACAGTGACTTTCATGCACGTAAAGGAACTTGTAGTGACTTTGTTTAAATCAATCATATACACGTTCCGTTTACGTAGACCTTCTAAGATAACATTGCTAGTTCCTTCAACTATGATTCAACAAATATTTGAATAAAAAACGACTTTGTTGCCTTTGTCACATAGTTGAGAGATACTTAGCAAGTTATGCTTAAGGCCATCTACCAGATAGACGTTATTGATAGCATGTGAAGAAGATATACCAATCTTACCTACACCGATTGTGTTGCCCTTCTTGTTGTCTCTAAAAGTGACTTTGCCACCGTTGAAGGGTTCTAGTGAAAGAAATAAATTCTTGTTTCCAGTCATGTGTCTCGAACATCCACTGTCGAGATACCATAGATTATTTTCTTTCACCATTACCTGCAAGAGAATCAAATACAGCTTTTAGGTACCCACGCTAAGTTGGGTCCTTTGTGGTTAGTGACTCTATGTGTTTGATCCTTCCTAACCCATACCTGTTTGACAATTCTTTTCTTCTTAGGATAGGGTTTGCTAGGTTTATTATACTGATTATTATTACGACGCACAGTAGGTTTAAACGACTGCTTCTGATTCACATAAGGTTTAGATTTTGAAGGTACAGATGTGTAATCGAAAGCCATGTCATAAAACCATCTAAACTCATTATTTCTAACCTCATCACGTTGATGTTCAGATTCGGACTCACTAGACACGTCATGCTCTTTCACAAAATCAGTTTGATTTTTGTTGTCGTTAACATATTTAACACAATTATCTTTAACATGACCGTTGTGACCACAATAGTTGCAAATCAGATATTCTGAAAGATTGATGTACTTCCTTCTTCTGAAATCACGGTCAGAAGGAGTGGATTTGCATTTATCATGGTCTCTACGACTATAGCATTCATGACCAAGACCCATCTTCATGTTATTGTTAGACTGTTCGGTAAGGAAGTCTAAGACCTTCTGACTTCCTTCCCACTTATCATGAACTTTTCGTGCATGTAGGAGCAATTCCTTCAAAGACTGAATTTCTTTTTCACACGACGAATGATCTACATTCGAGTCTTTGGAGGGATTGTTCTTTTTGAAATTTTCACGAAAATCATTGAAACGTTTGTTCAAGATAAGTTTCTCCTCATTATGTTGACTTTTGGCTTGGGAGAATTCAGCCTTCAAATCTTTCAATTGCTGAGAAAGAAAAGAGTTTACTTTCTCGTGATCAAGAATAACAACTTCCTTTGCCTTAGCTTCAGATTGTAAAAGCTCATTGACTTTCTTCAATTCTAAAGTTATAGCTTCATTAGCTATAACTTTGGCTTGAAGATGCTTAATGTTGAGCTTTTAACTCTGAGATTATAGCTTCATTAGCTATAACTTTAGACTCAAGAGCTTCTTTCTCAACATTTGTCTTGTCTGAAGTTATAGCTGAAGTTGCCATAACTTTAGACTTGAGCTTTTTAGCTTTGGCCTTAAGAAGTTGGTTTTCCTCAGCAATGTCAAGAATTTGTTCTTTAAGATCTTTCAATTCTAGACTCTGCTCATGACAATGATCTAAGGCTTCTTCAAAATACTTAATTAAAGACTTCTTAGATAAATTCTTAACTTGCTTTTTAAGTTCAAGATGACTAACCTCTTCGTCATCTTCTGAATCTGGTTCTGAATCTGAGTTGCCAACAAGACACATCTCGGATTCGCTTTCATTGTCACTGTCAGAAATTAGGTCAAGACTGACGTTGCTTAGACACAAGTTGGCGACTTCCTCTTCTTCTGATTCGTCGTCCTCTGTGTCGAGATCTCCCCAGCAATAAGCCATCATTACTTGCTTGAATTCCTTCTTGGTTTTGTCTCGTTGATTTTTGTCTTTGATTTTCTTCCATGTGGGGCAATCTTTGATCATGTGATCATTATCCCCACATTTGAAGCAACCACGACTTGAAAGAGACCCTTTTGACTCAATTGGCTTTTTGTAAGATTTATTAGTGTTATTGTTAAACGTTTTACCTTGTGGTTTATTAAAGAATTTTTTCTTAAAACGTCTAGCAAACAACACTGTTTCATCTTCAAGATCCGAATCTTGTCTTTCACTAGATTCGGCCTGTAAAGCCACCTTCTTGCTATTACTATCATTTGCCGCATCTTCATCAAGAGTAATCTCATGAGCCATTAGGGTTCCAAGTAGCTCTTGATAAGATAGGTCAGATAGGTCTTTACATTCCTCAATTACCGTCACCTTAGGTCTCCATCGTTTAGATAGACTTCTAAGGATCTTTCTGGCAATTTCCTCGGAGTCAAAAGTTTTTCCAAGATTTTTCAATTCATTAATGATACTGGAGAAGCGAGTAGACATGCTGTCAAGCGATTCATTTTGTTCCATGGAGAACAATTCGTATTTTCGCATAAGTAGAGCTATGCGTTGCTTTTTGACAACAGTTGTCCCCTCATAAGCTAACTCAAGACCATCCCATATTTCCTTGGCAGTAGAACTAGATGAGAAACGATCAAATTCAGTATGGGTCATGCCGTTTTGCAACAGACTAATAGCCTTTGAATTTTTCTCAGCTTTCTTATAATCTGCCTCAACATAGTCATCTTCTTTCTTTTCGATAGAAGTGCCAGTGGCCGTTCCAAGCATGATCTTATTAGGACCATTCTTAATGATTAGCCAACACTCCCAATCGTTACCCTTTATGAAATGGGTCATCATATTTTTCCATAGACTGTAGTTCTTCCCATCGAATACGGGACACTTCAGATGTTTGGAATCCATTAAAATAAAATTAAATGCAGCGGAAAATAAATAAAAATAAAAAGATAAATGGATCAGACTCCTTGCTGTAAGGCAATCAAGAGCACGAGGCTCTGATACCAATTGTAGAGTCTATTGATCGAATACGAAAGAGGGGGGGGGGGGGGAATTGAGTATTAAAAACTAGCCCCACTTTTTCGATTTATATGATATGTAATTAATTATTTGATCTTATGAATTAAAATCAACTAATTAATTAATCAAAGTAAGCGCGAATAACGAAATAACGAAAAGTAAAGAGATAAGAGAGAGGCACACGATTTTTGAAGTGGTTCAGTTTCACACGTTGAAACCTACGTCCACTATTCTCGATTAATAATTTTTAGTACCTTTCTACGGATTACAAAAATTACCAACCCACTCGTATAATCAACACTATGATTATAACTCAAGGTGAGTATCGCTAAATACTCTATACTATCTTACGCTAATAAGAAAGTACAATATAACTCACACAAATTCCCGTTAAAGAATTGTAAGCTTATAATGATGTACTATTATCCAATAACGTATTTCACTCGAGCGATTGATAATAATTGATGCACGACTCTTTTAAAAACAAACTCTAAAAATAATAAATATTTTCTCAAAGGTTTGCTTTAAAACGATTTTGGAAAATCAACACAAGTAAAATAGATAGCCGTGTGAATGTTGTGTATTTCGTGTGTTTTTGCAAATGTATGTGAATGAGTATTTATAGTAGAAGAATTATAATAGATCTAAAACCCTAGTATAATATTTAATAAGGATACTTATCTTATCATAAAATAATATTTGCTTATCTTTTAGAAATATATTTATCTCAAAATATTATTTGGTTTATCTTATAGAAATATATTTATCTTAATATCTCAAAATATTGTTGTAAGGATATAGTAGAATCTTAGATTAGGTAAACAAGGAAAACAACCTATGGAGGCCGAAATTCCTAGCTCACGAAACCCTAGGAGGCACGCAACCCTAGGTGGCACAAACTAGGTTTACACGAAACCCTAGATGGCTCAAACACTAGGTGGGCTAATTAGGTTAACAACAAATTGAGATAGAATATATTAGAAACCCTAGGTAGCATGACAACCCATAAGTTGTATTACTAACCAATAGAATCTCATAAATATATTCTCTATTAAAATAATTGATAAATATAAAAATACTCTTTCACTTTTGAAAACATTTCAAAACATTTTATTTCCAAAATCATGCATCAATATTTTATCATTCAAAGTCATAGACTAAAGCTATAACTTTTGAACATAAAATCTCTCGAATGGAATAGTTACCGAATGACGACCTATACTATCTAATCTTCACAAAGATCTTCAGTATACGGATCATCTCTTCATCTTGATCACAAAGACCCTCCATCTCGAGTCTTGTGTAGTTTGATGTAGATCTTGTTTGAAGCGATTTTCTTAAAGTTATGCCTAGTAAGCTATAACTTCCATGTTCACTTCCAAAGTTATTCCTGAAGTTGTTATAACTTTGTCTCACAAACTTTATCAAAGTTATGCCTAACTTTGATCTTTCTTCTCATAATTGTTGCTAGCTATAATAAGACTAAAGCACACAATTACACGCATATGATATATCGAGTAAAACATATTATTACATAAACACATGTCATTATCAAAACTATGAAATTGGTCCAACAACAACTCATCTCAATCTCATATCATCTCACACACAACATCTCTTCATTTCTTACATTTCTCCTTAGTTTAGAAATTCTAGTTTAGATCATTTTCTTCTTTTGTCTTTAGTTCTTAGTTTATTTCTGTCCATTCTACATCAAACCTTAGTTTAGATCAATAAGAATTTTAATCTTTGTAATCTACTTTGTTGGGTTCAAGTGTTGTAATTCAAGGAACGATTATTCTATGCAAGGGATTTCTATTATTATTATCGCTTTCGTTGTTGATCGTCACCTAGGTATTTCTAATTTATCCTTTGTTTAAAGTTCTTTCTGTTTCTTATTTGATTGTTATTTTCTATTCATAATATCTTAGATTCTTTTTTCATGTTGTTATAATCGTCATTTCATTTCTTAGATTGTCAAGTAGCGTCGTTATTATCGCCACATAGAGAGTCTTAGATTATTGTCGAAATCAAATAAACATGTCTATCCTAGTTTTCATTATTATCATCATCTTAGATATAAACATTATCATGAGTGAGTAGTCATCTTTCTAGGGTGAAGGGTAGCCATGTTAGATTGATTAAAAGATGATAATTGGATAAAAGAAATTGTGTTTTTAAAACATTGTGTCTATGCATGTTTGGACTAAAACGATAGTTGACGATTCCTGATTAAAATCATTGACTAGTATGGAGTTCTTTTCCAAGGTAGAGATCCGAGAATTGAATAGACAAAGCATGACATGGTGGATTAAGATCTAGTAAATTGCCTACAAGCCTGCTACACCATCTGATCTATGATTGTAATGAACACATCATTCTTACGAACTCACAATGAATTATTTGCATGTTCCAAATCCAATGTCATCAATATGTCAATCTACATGTGTGAACCTACTTCCCTAGATGCTTTCCATTATTGTTAATTCATCATTTGCTTTATTGCTTTCATTTTCAATTGCTTTTATTTTGTTTTCATTTATGCTTTTTGTTAGTTTAGACATCATAATCCCAAAACCCAGAAACTCGTTAGATAAAACCCAATTGCGAGACACTTCACATTCTATAGGAAACACCATCTCCCTGAGGATCGACCCCTACTTCCCTAATTACATTAAAATGTTATTAGCCTAGTCTGGGTAAATTATCTTTGTATCGGGCTCGCGACAAGAACGATCAAATTTTGGCGCCGTTGCCGGGGAGCACGGTTTAGTTTTCCTTTTTCTTGTGATTTTAATCGCAATTAGTTTTATCTAGTATTTAGGAACCCAAATTCCTTTAGACCTCTCTTGATTTTTCATCTTAGCTTTCCAATCTTATGCCCAGATCTTCTAGACTAGGGACCCCTATCTCTTTAGACCCCGAACTAGAAAGGACTCTGCGTAGGAAACTAAAGATATTCAACGAAATCTCAAAAGGTTCTGATACTTCAAGTTTAGATCGTATTCGTGAGAAATACGCGGATATTCTATCTAATCTCGAAGGAGAAGAAGATCCATTCTCATCTCCACTCTCAAAAACTAATCAACTTTCAACCAACACTCCATCTTCATCTTTACAAAAGAAAATGGTTCGACTTTCGGATCATTCTAAACCAACTGCAGATACACTTCCAAGGGGTATCACTACACCCTAAATCATTGCCCAAAACTTCGAAATCAAACCTGCCTTCATCAATTTAATAGAAAGAAGTCAATTTGGTGGCAATGCCACAGAAGATCTCAACCTTCATATCCAAAACTTCTGTGACTATTGCTCCACAATTAGACAAACTGGAGTATCCCAAGAGCAGATTAGGGAAATGCTCTTTCCCTTCTCTTTAACAGGAAAGGCAAAACTCTGGATAAATAGCCTTGACCGAGTTGCCTTAGGAATAGCCGGATAGGATGGTCTAGCTTTTGCTTTCTATCTAAAGTACTTCCCACCAGAACGAACCGCACTCTTACAGAGTCAAATCACTGGATTCCGTCAGAGAGGCGATGAAAGCCTTTACGAGGCATGGGAAAGGTACAAAGAATTACAAAGAGAATGCCCTCATCATGGCCTTGATTCATGGTTCTTAGCTATCATCTTCTACAACGGTTGTTGTGGCGAATCGCGTCGTATCCTCGACTCCGCTAACAATGGTCGTTTCGATCAAATCGATGTAGAAAGAGCTAGTACGACTATCGAGTCAATGGCAATCCACGACTCTCAATATAGCAACTCACGTGCTATGCCACTCAAAACCAAGCAGGACGATTCAAGTAAAGTAGCACTCCTAGAAGCCCAATTAGCCCTTCTGCAGCAACAAGTAGGAAGCTCTTCCCAATCCAAGGAACATGTCAACGTCACTAATTACGTAGTGGTATGTGAGATATGTGGGGTTGGAGGACATAGTTTTCAAGAATGTAGAAGTTCGCTAGAGCAAGTCAATGTGCAGCGAAATAAATAAGAATTGTTTTGAAAATCTCAGTAGAATTGGGCCAAGTTTAAATGATCATATCTTGCACTTTACTTGGTCACTTTTTGTGTTATTTATATTTTTGAAATCTTGAATGAGTCTTCTTTCACATGGCTTTTGAATCAACATTATTCATTGAGTACATTGTTCACAATCGAGCTTCAAAGACTGTCATGCATGGATGCTTCTCAGCTTTTCAGAAATGACCTGTCGACACTCAAGGCTGAATAACTCAACATTGGCTAGATATGTTTGGTTGATTCATTTTGGTTATGAAAGCTAACTTCATTAGCTTTCATTTGAATCATCATGAGCATTTTTATTCCATCTTATCTGGGAGATATGAATTTTCAAAGTTCATGCTGCTGCACAGGAAGTCTGATGAGGATTCACTCTTGACCTGTACTTACTCAAAGGCTTATAACTGAAGTTCCAGAAACTATTTTTAGATGATTCTAAATGGAGAAGGGAGCCAACTCATATATCTTCAATTTGGCTACTCATGGGTCTCCTAATTCTATATGTGCAGAAAATGAGAGTATCTGCAAGATGCCCCTGTATTCTGGAATGCTGCTGAACAAAATGCAAGTGACCTGCTTGTACTCAAACCTCTGTATCTCGATTTCAAGACATCATTTGGGGTTGATTATTTTTTGAAATCAAAGCTAACATCTCTAGCTTTAATATGAGCTATCATGGTCATTCTAATTCATCCTAAGTCATGAGATATTCAAGTTGCAACGCAGGTCAGAATCCAGAATGTTGTGCAATTGTCTGTTTTGCATTTGTGTGCATCAAGGGCCTTCCTATCCATTTTAATTGGCTGAAATGGCACGTCCACAAATGGCTATTGATCCTAAAACATTCCTAAGTCATGGAAAGGAGGAATGACAAGCTTGGTTTCAAAGTAAGAAGACTTTGGCCTGATGAATGCAACAAACAATTTTCTAAACATTGAAAGTGACCTCTAGTGGTCCTGTTTTGGATTGTTGCTCTTTCTTTCAATGTTACAGCTGCACCTATTCTTGGCCACGACAAAGACTGAATTCCAAGCCTCATTTCAGAGCTTTTGATCTGCCAAAGGACAGTCACCAACTATCTACACTTGAAGACAAAGGGGAAAAGCAACCAATGAAATATCTCCTTGCTTTTCATGTTTTACTTTTCAGTTTTTATTTTATCTGCACTTGCATTGTACTAGTTATTTATCAACCATTATATGGTTCTTATCTTGCCTATATAAAGGCTTCATTTCCATTGTAAGAAATCAGATTATGAAATGAGTTTTTAGAGGTTTTAAAACCCTTTAGTCTTTGCTTGTGTGCTTAGACACCCATCTCTCTTTGCTATGTGCTGGAGAACCTCCAAGGGCTTCAAGCCATTGGAGCGGGGTTGAGTCCTATGCTTGTGTGCTTGGGAGAAACTACCTCGAGGCTTAGACATGCTGTGTGATCTAGTCTAAGTCATTTCCATCTACTTCCCATTGTATAATACTCACAAAAGAAGCCCTCTAAAACAGCCCTCAAACTGAGATGAACAACTACTCGAGTCGTGTTTAATTTTTTGTTGATTCGTTGAGTCTTGGTTGCACTTGGTTGTGCAAAGCGGTTTTCGGGACCGTCCTATCCCTAGCCCGGTTTTAGGTGTCATTTAGCTTAATTTTAGAGTCACTTGAGCCTTGCTCGAGTGGTGGTTGTTCGGGAGTCTTTCTTGGCACGAAATCAGCCCCTTTGGGTCTTGTTTCAGTGCAAATGGTATCAGAGCCCAGGCTCTTGCGTTTTCTTAAACCAAGACAGTCTTGGGAAGGGTGGGTGCGTGATGTTCTAGGGTGTGACACTACTTACGTGGGTGATGCATGGTTTGTGGGTGTTGGCTTTGGTACGAGCACTTGTGTGAGCTTGTATCGTGTTGGCTAACAGGGGGATTCGATCATTGCAAGAGTGCTGGATTCGAATAGGTCCGTAGTTGTCTCCCTCTTTAACATCTACACTACTTGTTCCATGGTTGTTTTGTTTTTGAAATCGTCTTTTGTAGTACCATGTTTTTAACCTCGAAAGTTTGAGGACAAACTTTTTTGAACAAAGGGAGTTTGCAGCGAAATAAATACGAATTGTTTTGAAAATCTCAGTAGAATTGAGCCAAGTTTAAATTATCATATATTGCACTTTACTTGGTCACTTTTTGTGTTCTTTATATTTTTGAAATCTTGAATGAGTATTCTTTCACATGGCTTTTGAATCAACAACATTTATTGAGTACATTGTTCACAATCGAGCTTCAAAGACTGTCATGCATGGATGCTCCTCAGCTTTTCAGAAATGACCTGTCGACACTCAAGGCTGAATAACTCAACATTCGCTGGATATTTTTGGTTGATTCCTTTTGGTTATGAAATATAACTTCATTAGCTTTCGTTTTAATCATTATAAGCATTTTTATTCCATTTAAGCTGGGAGATATGAATTTGCAAAGTTCATGCTGCTGCACAGGAAGTCTGATGAGGATTCACTCTTGACCTGTACTTACTCAAAGGCTTATAACTGAAGTTCCAGAAACTATTTTTGAATGCTTCTAAATGGAGAAGGGAGACAACTTATATATCTTCAATTTGGCTACTCATGGGTCTCCTAATTCTATCTGTGCGGAAAATGAGAGCATCTGCAAGATGCCCCTGTATTCTGGAATGCTGTTGAACAAAATGCAAGTGACCTGCTTGTACTCAAACCTCTGTATCTCGATTTCAAGACATCATTTGGGGTTGATTCTGTTTTGACATGAAAGCTAACATCTCTAGCTTTAATATGAGATATCATGGTCATTCTAATTCATACTAAGTCATGAGATATTCAAGCTGCAAGGCAGGCCAGAATCCAGAATGTTGTGTAATTGTCTGTTTTGCATTTGTGTGCATCAAGGGCGTTCCTATCCATTTTAATTGTCTTAAATGGCACGTCCACAAATGGCTATTGATCCTAAAACTAAGTCATGGAAAGGAGGAATGACAAGCTTGGTTTCAAAATAATAAGACTTTGGCCTGATGAATGCAACAAACAATTTCTAAACATTGAAAGTGACCTCTAGTGGTCCTGTTTTGGATTGTTGCTCTTTCTTTCAATGTTACAGCTGCACCTATTCTTGGCCACGACAAAGACTGAATTCCAAGCCTTATTTCAGACCTTTTGAGCTACCAAAGGACACTCACCAACTATCTACACTTGAAGACAAAGGGGAAAAGCAACCAATGAAATATATCCTTGCTTTTCATGTTTTACTTTTCAGTTTTTATTTTATCTACACTTGCATTGTACTAGTTATTTATCAACCATTATATGGTTCTTATCTTGCTTATATAAAGGCTTCATTTCCATTGTAAGAAATCAGATTATGAAATGAATTTTTAGAGGTTTTAAAACCCTTTAGTCTTTGCTTGTGTGCTTAGACACCCATCTCTCTTTGCTATGTGCTGGAGAACCTCCAAGGGCTTCAAGCCATTGGAGCGGGGTTGAGTCCTATGCTTGTGTGCTTGGGCGAAACTACCTCGAGTCTTAGACATGCTGTGTGATCTAGTCTAAGTCATATCCATCTACTTCCCATTGTATAATACTCACAAAATAAGCCCTCCAAAACAGCCCTCAAACTGAGATGAACAACTACTCGAGTCGAGTTTAATTTGTTGTTGATTCGTTGAGTCTTGGTTGCACTTGGTTGTGCAAAGCGGTTTCCGGGACCGTCCTATCCCTAGCCCGGTTTTAGGTGTCATTTAGCTTATTTTTAGAGTCACTTGAGCCATGCTCGAGTGGTGGCTGTTCGGGAGTCTTTCTTGGCACAAAATCAGCCCCTTTGGGTCTTGTTTGTGCCTTGCTGTGATCAAAGTTTTCCCGGAAAAATTTTCAAACGGGAGTTAAAAAGAAGTACTTGGTCACCGACATTAAATTCTTTCTTGATTATCCTCTTGTCGTGCCAACGCTTCGTTTTCTCTTTGTAGATCCTAGAGTTCTCATAAGCTTGCAAACGAAATTCTTCTAGCTCATTGAGTTTCAAAAGCTGTCTATCAGCGCTAAGCTTAGTGTCTAAGTTGAGTTCTTTGATAGCCCAGTAAGCTTTGTATTCTAACTGGACAGGAAGATGACAGGCCTTTCCATAAACCAATCGATAGGGAGATGTTCCAATCGGGGTTTTGAAAGCTGTACGATAAGCCCATAAGGTGTCATCGAGCTTATTACTCCAATATGTTCTAGATCTTGAGACTACTTTTTGAAGAATTGTTTTCAGCTCTCTGTTTGAGACTTCTACTTGACCGCTGGTCTGAGGGTGGTAGGCTAATCCTCGTCTGTGATACACACCATACTTGGCAAGCAGAGTGTCTAACTGCTTTTCTCCAAAATGAGTTCCTCGATCACTTATCACGGCTCTGGGTACACCAAAACGTGGAAAGATGATCTTCTTAAATAGTCGTATCACAGCTCTAGCATCATTGGTGGGAGTGGCAATCGCTTCTACCCACTTCAAAACATAGTCGACAACGACTAAGATGTAACGATTTCCATTAGAAGAGGGAAATGGTCCTTGATCGTCAATACCCCAGACATCGAATATTTCGACTTCTAATATGCCGTTTTGAGGCATTTCATGTCTCTTGGATATTTGACCCATTCGTTGACAAGCATCACAAGCCATAACAAAGTCTTTGGAATTTTTAAACATCGAGGGCCAGAAAAACCCGGATTGTAAGACCTTGGCTACGGTCTTGGACGGACCATGATGACCACCATAAGCAGATGAGTGGCATCCTTCTAAATCTCCTTTAACTTCCCATTGGGAGATACATCGTCTATAAAGACCATCTGAGCACTGCTTGAAAAGATAAGGGTCATCCCAAACAAAGAATTTTGCATCATGCAAAAATCTCTTTCTTTGGTTATAAGAAAGGTCAGAAGGTAGCTGGCGACTGACAAGAAAATTTGCAATATCAGTATACCAAGGAGAAGAGTCCGTAATTGCCATTAATGAATCATCAGCAAATGAATCATTAATTGGCATTGGTAATCCTATTTCAGTTATTCTTATCCTTGAGAGATGGTCAGCGACTACATTTTCTGCTCCTTTCTTATCCCGTATCTCTAAATCAAACTCTTGAAGGAGTAAGATCCATCGGATAAGTCGAGGTTTTGCCTCTTTCTTTGAAAGCAGATATTTCAAGGCAGCATGGTCAGTATAGACAATGACTTTTGATCCTATAAGGTAAGAACGGAATATGTCTAAGGCATAGACAATGGCAAGAAGTTCTTTTTCAGTGGTGGCATAGTTGATTTGGGCAGGATCTAAGGTTTTACTAGCATAGTAAATTGCATGAACGAACTTTTCCTTTCTTTGCCCTAAAACAACTCCTACGGCATACTCACTCGCATCGCACATTAGTTCAAATGGAAGATTCCAATCAGGTGACTGGATTATAGGTGCGGTGATCAAAGCGCGTTTGATTTTGTTGAATTCCTCAAGGCATTTCTTTGTGAAATTAAAAGGTGCATCCTTGAAAAAGAGCTCAGTCAGGGGCTGGGCTATTTTTGAAAAGTCTTTTATAAACCGTCGGTAGAAACCGGCGTGGCCAAGGAAACTCCTGATTCCTTTTACATTAGCAGGTGGTGGCAGTTGTTCAATAACTTGGATCTTAGCTCGATCCACTTCTATACCTGTCTCAGAAATGATGTGTCCTAAAACTACACCTTCGTTCACCATGAAGTGACACTTTTCCCAATTGAGAACAAGGTCGACTTCTTCACAGCGTTTTAGTACTGTGGATAGATTTGTCAAACAATTATCAAAGGAAACGCCATAGACGCTAAAGTCGTCCATAAATACTTCCATGATAGTTTCAACAAAATATGAAAAGATACTAGTCATGCAACGCTGGAAAGTGGCAGGTGCATTACACAAGCCAAATGGCATTCTGCGATAAGCGAAAGTACCATAGGGACAGGTGAAAGTGGTTTTCTCTTGGTCCTCAGGGTGGATAAGAATTTGGAAAAATCCTGAGTAACCATCTAGATAGCAGAAATATTTGTGGCAAGCTAACCTCTCTAGCATTTGATCAATGAAGGGAAGAGGATAGTGATCTTTTCTAGTTGATTGATTCAACTTCATATAGTCGGTACACATACGCCATCCCGTCACAATCCTTGTGGGGATGAGCTCATTCTTTTCATTTTTGACTACTGATGTTCCTCCTTTCTTGGGAACAACTTGGACAGGACTAACCCATTTAGAGTCAGAGATTGCATAGATTATGCCAGCATCTAGCAATTTCAGAACTTCAGTTTTAACGACTTCTTGCATGTTTGGATTAAGACGGCGTTGACCTTGAACACAAGGTTTTTGGCCTTCTTCTAAGTTGATTCTATGCATGCAAAAGTCGGGGCTTATGCCAGTCAGATCTTCAAGTTTATATCCTATTGCCTTTTTATGCTTTCTCAAGACAGTCAATAGTGAGTTTAACTGATTTTCATCTAGGAAAGCACTCACTCTGACTGGACAATGTTCAGATTCATCTAAAAAAGCATATTTTAAATTTGAGGGAAGAGGTTTAAGTTCAGGTTTATGTACTTCTGCCTTGGCAGGAGTATCGATTAAGCTTATGAACTCTCCAACTTCTTCGGACGGTATCTCTTTTCCAGTCAAGTCCTTTTCCAGCTCACTGATCTCAAAATTGTCGTTCTCAGAGATATCCTCCAGCAACAAGATTGCTTCTAAAGGATCCTCAATTATTGATGGATACAGAGATTCATCAATAATTGAGTCGACAATATCGAGGAAACAACAAGATTCTTCAAGCATAGGACTTTTCATTACACTGTTTAAGTTATAGGTGACTTTATCATCACCTACTTCTAGTGTCAATTTTCCATTCTTGACGTCGATTACTGCTCCAGCAGTGTGTAGAAATGGCCTTCCTAAAATGATAGGGATTTGCGAATCTTCAGCCAAGTCTAGTACAATGAAATCGACGGGAATGAAAAAGCTCCCTACTCTGACAGGCACATCTTCTAAAACTCCCATAGGTTGTTTTAGAGAACGGTCTGCCATTTGCAGAGTGATACTAGTGCATTTGAGAATTCCCATATTCAACTTTTCGCAGATGGAATAGGGCATGACGCTTACACTAGCACCTAGATCGCATAAAGCTTTATCGATTGTGTAGGTGCCTATAGTGCAAGGTATAGAGAAACTACCAGGATCCTTTAACTTAGGAGGGACTTATTTTGCAATAACGCGCTGCATTCAGCTGTGAATGCTATGATTTCAACATCATCTAAAGTTGTGACACCCTCAAATTTGCGGAAAGGAAAAAAATAATTTAACTAAATAAAAGATGATAATACATAACGAAGTTGTCTTAAATAAAAAGGTTCAACAAAAAGGGAAATAATATTATACATAAAAAGTATCTGAAACGGGAGACATATCTCCCGTATAAATACAGAAATAAAAGAGTGTATAATAATATACAATCCTAAGAACCGAATATAGGTCCAAGGTAAATACTTCGCTCGCTAGCTCGTCAATGTACCCAAAGTATACATCACAAACCTGCCAACCGCATTAAATATAAACACGGAAGCCACAGTCAGTGGGGAGTAACTCCGATTTCTCCCAGCCACGAAATGTCGAGTTTAATGAAACATGAATAACATAAAAGCAATGTATATAGAAAATACAAAACCTTAACATATATGATATGCTTTTCATGTTATGAAACAATTAACTAACATATAACCTAGCATATGAGAGCTATCATGTGAATCCGATAATAAACTATAACACGAGGTAGGGAAGCTGGTATGCTAGCTCAGAGGTTACCGTTAACATGGCCATGATAAACTCAAACCCTAATCAACACGTAATCATGTGAATCAGTTAACAATCGGTAATCCAAACTCTATCAATCTTAGCCGGCTTGCATCTCACCTTCTAAAACTCATAGAATCATACAAACATGAACGACCAATACTTCTACAAACAGGCATAAGTTCTTAGAACCGTCAATAGTCATCTGTAACTCGAGGCTATACCACAAGGTAGGAAAACATCCTAGTCCTAGACTGATCATACCTAGCGACAACAGCTATTCCATTCCCCGTCCCATGACATAACCGTCTATGAGAAACTCTACTAGGCGACCCCCTAAGCAGAGATGGCTAGTACTTAAGCTGGCTCCAGTCCCAAAACGGATCAGGCAGCCATGCCCCGACTTGGAGATAAGCCCCCCAGGCCGTGACACAAAAGCTCTCAAGCTGTGAACTCCATATGCTCGTTAAAGATAGTACGGGCCTATCAATGTCATGGTCCAAGATACTCATTTAGATTTAGAATGGTCAAGACGCCATATACTCATAATTCTCTATGGGTACTTAGTCAACACGACACCAACCATATAATTAAACAGTCACGGGAAAAACATCCTATCATGTGACTAATTGCATATAAATCACATTCAATTATCATATCGCCTCATATCTACTAAGGCTAATTCAATAATTAAATAAAACCTTACTTGAAGACAAATCCCCGACCCGAGTCCCGCGACGGGTCATCAGTCAAATCGGGGCTGACTAGATCTTAGTTTGACCAAACCCGTTGGATCAAACCGGCTAGAAACAGAGTCGTTATCACATAGACTTACACATAAAAATCAACATATTCAATACATGTTATTTTATTAACTTCTAACATGTGAATTATTATAACATACCAGAACCCCGTTTGACTTAACTGATATCAAATTTAAACTACAATCTCGTCTTATAATTTCTAACATGTGAGAAATAATAATTTTATGAAAAACTTTTAAATTAAATATTTTACTTATTAATATTTCTCACTTGCTAATTATTACAAAAAGCGATAAAAATGACGATAACTCCAAAAACCGTCACAAGTCCCAAAGTGGGACCCACGGGCTGAGTTGGGCCGGACCCCACATGGGCCTGGATGGGCCCACGGGCCTGTTTTGGCAAAATGGGCTGTTTTGGCCTTTTTAACGGTTTTACTAAAAACCGTTTCTAATTATTTCCCGCATGCTTTAACATAATTAAAATCCGTCAAACAACAATTAAACATCAAACATCGACACAACCCAAAGACCAAAACCCGGACCCACCATGAACCAGCCCAGACCGGCCTGGACCGGGCCTGAACCGGCCTGGACCGGCTGGTTTTGGGTCCGGTTCACAGCCTACCTCCACGGTTCAACCACCACCAATTCCACATCAATTCTAACATGTTTTTAATTATCAAACACCCATTTTTAAACATCCAATTTAACCATCCAACATGCAACAATCATCATCATGAAGAAATCATAAAAATATAACAAGGACACAAACATATTCATAAATTCC